>JAXCHB010000324.1:0-243184 GCA_036926305.1 Uropetala carovei | reverse complement strand
GAAAAAGAGGGCTCGCTGTCAACCCCGCGGCACCTTTTGCTTTTTCCCCAGTCACGTGATGTGTGCTCGTGCATGAGATGTAAATGGGTCATGTAGTGTTATAGGGGGCTCTGTCTGTCTCTCTTTCATTGGGAAAAATCTCTGACGGAGTGAAATGTGTGGAAAAGATACGATTAAACTCCATTCGCTGGAGAATGAAGGAAAATAACGCCTCTGTCTGACTTGTCCTTGCATTAAATATGAGCCGCAATTGGCTGAAGTGAAACACTATGATAAAAGAAATGGCACGCTTTTTCATAGATTGATATCTTTTGTTGAAATAGAGATTCTAAAATTTAATATTGTAGATTAGCAATTTAAGGTTTGACCATAAAATTACGCATGTATTATATTATCCATTCGACCTTCCATTTAGTTATGAATGCCGACTAAAAAATGAAACATTAGGAAAGTGGACATCAAATAATGCAAAAAGACAAATTAATATAGGTTCATGTAATTAGTTAATTCATATTTATCTTATAAAGCGGAAAACAGCAAGGCTAAATTAAAAATGATATTCGGCAAGTTCTCTATTTGATGCGTTGATAAATGCCGATTTATTCTTTTAAGTAGTTAAACCAATGTTGACAGTAAAAATAATATTTAGACATGCCATTAGCCTAAAACAAAATTTTCCTATACACGACGCATTTGTGATCATAGCTACTTCGTCACACAAATTCAGACCTGTAGCTTCTTTATAAAGTCAGTTGATGTCATGTCTCATCATTTCGATTCTTCAAGATTCGAGCCTTCGAGGGTATATTGTGGTGTAATTCTCACGATCATTCCATGAGACACGATTTTAAACTATAACTAGATGCGGGTTTATCTTTCGAATACCTATACCTGTAGAAAATTTGTAACGGCATATAAAGATCGATGATTTTCCGATTTGGCACTTCTAATCCAACATATTAAGCTTTCTTTTATTTCTATTGAAAATTATTATAATTTCTCACTTCATCTTGATATAATCCGTATGTTCAATTTGGAGAAACGCATGCATTGCTCAAACTTTCTCATACAGTATGTATGCATTTCATCTCATTGCACTTTTTTCTGTCTAGAAGGAGATCCAGAGATGCACAGTTGCTGCAAAAGCTACTAAATCGCGGAAAACGTTCCCGCATGAATTCATGCGTGGTATTTAAGGCTGCGCGCTTTTCGTCTTCTCATTGTTATAACTTTATATTTAACCCTCATCCCAAGTTTTCTCAGTACATTTCTTAGAGCTCACTATCTATTGGCTTACAAATCTGAGTTACGTTTGCCGTTTTTGTAGGGATTTTCCCTACTCAGTTTTGCTTCCTTTCCGCCGGCTGCGCACAATATAAAAGACCGTATGCTTTTGTTTACCGTTCGTTATGACGACAGCTGTTACTCCCGCAACAAAATTCGTGGATAGGTGTTTAATTACCACACTCACTAAAACTACAATATGCCACAAGGAAACTATCGACTTTTTCTACGCTAATGATAGTGTGCCTGAAAATATCTGATGTGGCCAACACGACTTTCTCCATATTTGGGGATTAGATATTTAAATTATTCTGAATTGCGTTATGAGGCAAAATTATCATTTCTTTTCCTAAAAGAATTAAGTCGTCCTTATTGCCGTAAAATACGTATATTTTGAATGTTTACAGAATTCACCGCTACATGGTGGTGGCGCTGTAGACTGGATATTAAGAAAAAGCAAAATATCTCCTAAATGGATGGTTCTACGAAAAATTGTTTCAAACAAATGTTTGAGAAAATGTTATTCTCTACAACTTTGGTCCTGACGAAGATCACCAATTACGACGTTTTTAAGGAGATATTTGAAGGAAACCGAAAAAACCTATTATTTATAAGTAATTCATAAACGATAATTGCTATGGAGAATTGTTTCAAATGAAAGTCGTAGGAAATTACATTCTCTATGACATTTGTATAGAATTATATATACAATAATGATGTTTTAAAGGAGAAATATCGCAAAAACCGAATAGGGTTAGACCTGCCGGGTTAGACTGGTAGGCAGTGTGCCTGCCTTCTAACCCAAAGGTCATGGGTTCGAATCCTGCTTCGAGCATGGATGTTGTGTTTGTCTTCATTAAAATACATGTAATTGGGGTTTTTCTTGTATGTATTAAATAAAATATTATTATTATTATTAATAAACCTCGACTTCCGATTAACCGTTATTGTCCAAAAACTAATCAGATCCTTGTGCTCATGCTAAAGTGTTATATATGAAGTTTGGTAACGATATGGCAAGTACTTTTTGAGTTAGAGCGCCCACAATCACATACACACACACACAGACATCATTCCTAAAATAGTGTAAACGTGTTCTAGTGACCTCAAAGGGTGTATTTCCTTTGAAATCTCGAAGTCGATATTTTTCGTGATCACAATACTTTCCCATTACTTCGTATGGAGAAAGTAAAAAGATCTATACTCCAAAACTTTCATTTTCATGAGTTGTCGTTCAAGTCCTATTTTGTCGAATTCTCCATTATTTCTGTTCGATAATAGTATAAGATTGTTTCTTCTACTCCTAATTACTTTCTCCATACGTAGTAATGGGAATGTATTGTAATCATGAAAATAACCTGCTTCGAGATTTCAGCGGAAATACACGTTCTGAGGTCCCTGGAACACGTTTAGACTATTTTAGGAATGATGTTTGTGTGTGTCTGCGAATGTGCATGTGCGTGTGTGTAAGGGATTGTGGGCGCTCTAACTCAAAAACTACTTGTCTTATTAATACCAAATTTCATATATAACACTTTAGCATGAGTACAAAAACTGATTAGTTTTTGGACAATAACGGTTTACCAGAAGTCGAGGTTTATTAGAAACCCGATTCGGTTTTTGCGATATTTCTCCGTTAAAACATCAGAATGGTATACACAATCCTATACAAAGGTTATAGAGGATGTAATTTCCTACAACTTTCATTTGGAACAATTTGCCATAGCAGTTATTGATTTGGAATTATTTATAATAATCGATTTTCGGTTTCCATCGAAAATGTTCTTTAAAACGCTGTTATTTACAATCTTTATAAGGATCAAACTTATAGAGAATAATATTCCTTCCAACTTTGGTTTGAAGCAATTTTTCGTAGAACAGTCCATTTCGGAGATATTTTACTTGTACGTCAAATTCCACTTATCTAACCAATAATGGTGTTTGAAAAGGTCACTGTATTCTGATTTCACATAAAATATTAATTTAAGATAAAAGGTTTACTCGGAAATAAATTTATTATGGAAATAATTGATTTATTATAAATATTTCGCGTCGTCATTGTTTGTTCTTCACTAAAACGCAATTTCATACTTGTTTTTACTTTCTCCATACGAAGTAATGGGAAAAAAATCGACTTCGAGATTTCAACGGAAATACACGTTTTGAGGTCCCTAGTACAAGTTTACACTATTTTCGGCATGATGTCTGTGTGTATGTGTGTGTGCGCGTATGTGTGTGCGCGCGTGTGTGTGTGTCTGTGTGGGCGCTCTAACTCAAAAAGAACCTGCCATATCCTTTCCAAACTTCATATATAACAGCTTAGCATGAGCACAAAGAGCTGATTAGTTTTTGGACAATAACGGTTAATCGGAAGTCGAGTTTTATTCGAAACCCGATTCACTTTTTGAGATATTTCTCCGTTAAAACATCATTATTGTATATACAATTCTATACAAACGTTATAGAGAATGTAATTTTCTACAACTTTCATTTGGAACAATTTTATATTGCAGTTATTATTTAGGAATTATTTATAAACTAGTGTAATGCCCGCTGAAATATCAACGGAAGAATTATAGGTAGATTGTTTTAATATTTGCATTTAAAATAATTATTAGCGCACTTTTACATATGAAATATTTCGTCATATATTACATTTCTTGTGAATATTCTGTTGTCGTTTAGTAAATGCCTTTGGTTTTTATTTTCGACTATAAAATTCTGTTATTCTTTTCCCACCTTGTTCTCGTCAATGCTGCATATAAATGTCGGTGTGCAAAGACCGGGAAATAATTATATATATATATATATATATATATATATATATATATATATATATATATATATATATAACGTAGGGAAAGTAATTAAATTTCGTGCACTTAATATTATGATTGTTTAAAATTGTACTCTGTACTTACAAAGAAAGAAAGCTTACTCGAATCCTCAATAATATTCTCCGTCGTTATGTATTACATATTTAAAATAAAACTCTTTAAAATATTTAAATAAAAAACTAACTAATTAATCAATCAGCGGAATAATTTCTTTGAATACTATCTGAACGAAAATAAATCAATTTATTTCAACATTGTAAACTGTTCCCTTGACGATTGAATGGATTGTTGTATTGAAGATCCATATTAACAGAAAAATAAACTAATTGTTTATCGCTGAAACCGTTACAATAGTGTTAAATTGATTTTTGCTTTGAAATATACTTGAGTCAATTCAGTACAGCTTCCACTTTACATACTGTAAATTCCAAAGTAACTCCTTATATAATAGGCAATGCTAGCCTAAAATTAATTCATTCTGTAAAGTGAGTAAATAAAGTTCTTTCTTTAAACTATAATAGCCACTGTTATTAGATTTAAATCGATTATAAGTCTTAGAACTTACTCTGTATTAAATAAGCACCAAAATTACTTTTATAAAAACAAATCAATTCGTTAAAAGATCCACTGTTGTTTCTTCGAAAATTGCCTGTTAACAGTTTTAAATGTCCTTTTAATTTTAATTGAATTTTAATTTATATTCGTTTCCAAACTTCGGCCATTGCTACGAAATTAAATTGAGGAATAAAAATATAAATTCGTAAGGACGTATGGTTTACAAAGAATTTAATTTAAGAATGCTTTTTATTTCCAATTTTTCTAAATGAGAATTTTGATACTTAAATTTTTTTATATTTACGTTAGCATACCTATTTTTCACAAAACACGCCAATCTCTCCCCTTCCTTCCTCTCTCTCTCTCTCGTATTGAAGCTAACAATGATAATGGTCGACATAGCAACATCAAGTTAAAATGGCGAGATTTCCACAAAATATGCAAATTAAACGTTTAACCTGGAATATTTCTAACTGTGGGCGAAAAAAGACGAAAGGAATAAGAAACTTTATAACTTTTTCTTCAAAACGGTTCTAATCCGAAAGTCGTGTGTTAATTTCTTCTAATTTTAATTTCCAAATGAATAAAAGCCTGCACGTCGAAAAATCGCGTTTTACATGTAAAGTAATGGGAAAAGGAAATGCCTCTCTTGGAGACGAACCAAGGAATTTTCTCGCGATTTAAATTCGTCATCACCTGGAGAAGTGCTAATCAAGCATCTATACCAAATTTCGAGTTTCTATCATTATTATTTCTCGAGTTATTAGCGTTTGCATAGCGTGATCAACCAACCAACCAACCAACGGATGACGGCTATTATTATATAAAATAATCGGTTTTTTCGGTTTCCGTCAAATATCTCCTTAAAAACGTCCTTATTGGTAATATTCGTGAGGACCAAAGTTGTAGAGAATAATATTTTTTCCAGGTTTTCTTTGAAACAAATTTTCGTAGAACCATCGATTTCGGAGATGTTCAACTTTTTTCGTAATATCCAGTATACAGCGCCAAAAGCACGTAGCGGTGAATTCTGGAAACAATCAAAATATAATTTACGGCAATAAGGACGACTGTATTCTTTTACGATACGAAATAATTTTTCCTCAATATGTTATTCATAATAATTTAAATATCTATACCCCAAATATGGAGAAAGTCACGTGTTGGCCACAACAGATTTTGATGTATACACATTCAAAGCCGACGCATTTCGGATAGAGGTATGCTTTCTCGTAATTGGTGAATCACATACGTAGAGGTAATTCATACTCTTTAGTCTGATTGATTACCTCTCTCACGACTTATTGTTAGATGTGTCCATCTTATTATATCCACTGCGGAATCCGGCTTGTTTTCTGAGTTGGACGGAATCAAGATGGTTTTCTTAAAGCCACATACCAAGTATTGTGTTGAATATTTTGTAGATTGTTGTGAGTAGCCTGATCGGTCTGTAGTTATTCAAGTCTTCTTTGGAACATTTCTTGTGCAAAAGGATGATGCTTGCATTCTTCCACATTCCTGGTAACTTCTTCTTCTTCTTCAGGCAGGATGTAAAGATTTTGACGAGAATCTTTTCCATATACCCACCCATTGCTTCGAATACTTCCGCTGTGATACCATCTAATCCAGATGCTTTTCCATTCTTCATACTTCTGATTGCGTGTCTCACCTCTTCCGGAAGTATATCTGGGACCTCTTCGGTGGGCATGTTTCCATCATCATTTACTTCATCATTTCCTAGAGGATCCTCATTCAACTTAATGTGCAATTCTTGTATTCGTTTTTGGATTAATTTTCTACTATGGATTATGGAGCCGTCTTCTAGCATCAAAGCCACCAGTTGTCTCTTATCAATCGAGAGATGTTGTTTCATTTTCTTGTGGCTTCTATTGTGTTATACCGTTTACTCTCTTAGCTCATAATTATGTTTCTTCACAACTTCTTTGATGGACTTCCTTATAGTTTTGTTTAGTTCTGCAAAATGGATCATTTCCTTAGGATAATTAGAAATTTTAATTTTCCTTCTTTTTTATTAGCAGTCTTGTTTTATCGATTAGATTTTTATCTGGCTTTTTTTAACTGTTTCGTCTATTTCTTGAGTTGTATCCTTGAGTAATTCTATTAATTGTGCTTGAGCTTCTTGGTCTTCCAATGCACTGATTCATTTTTTCAGTTTGAGCAGAAATTCTTCTTCTCATTCTTTCTGCATGTTGATAATACCCTTAATCTTCTTTGCAAATTTCTTTCTTTCCAACATTGAATTACATTTTATTATGCATCATACCAATCGATGGTCACATCCAGTGTTTAAATGGTTGAAGACATAATGTTTATTCAAACACATCCTTTTTATTGTCTAGAATGCGGTCAGTTTCGTTTTCGATATCACTGGGTTCCTTCCAGGTCCATTTTCTATTGGGGTTATTGGTGCTTTCAGCAATCTATCCTAGTCAGTCTACTTCTTCGTTTCTGACTCCATGGCTCAATGTTCAAGCTGCGCTGTCGTCTTCCTTTTGTTCTCCTACCTTGGCATTGAAATCGCCCATGATCACTTTTAGATGGCAGATTCCTTTGTCATGTAGTTCTCCAATCTCTTGATAGAAATCTTCCACTTCCTCATCCGAGTATGATGAAGTTGCGCCTAGACTTGGACTATTTGAAGTCGGTATCATTTATTTACTTGAAGCACTAGTCTAGCTGCCCGCTCGGATGATCTTTCCCTTTCCACGATATTATTCTTTAATTTTTTGTTGACGATGAATCCAAATCTTCTTGTTCTTCCTGTGTCAGTTCCCCTCTAATAAAAAATGTCCTCTCTTAAACTGCAAAAGGCGTTCTCCCTTTCTTATCACTTCACTAAGCCTTAAAATGTCCCACTTGATCTTCTCCAGTTCTTCTAGGAGCTTTTGAAGTTTCTTTTTGTTGGACCAAGTCCGGCAGTCGAATGTCGTTAGGCTGAAGTTAAAGGAATTAGATAATAATGCGAAAGTGCGGCAGTGGATGTTTAACCACTGTGGATTCTTAGCAACCTCTGCCTGCATACATTATTTCTGAGCGATGCTATGGTCAGAGATAAGCCTCCGGAGAATAAGGGCCGTTTTTTATGTGTAAATATCATGGATATGTCAAAAGGGGTTTTGGGCCATAAAACACCATAGACTGAACTTCTTCATCATTTACGTGATTAGAACTTTGAACTATGAAACCTCCGGGAGATGAAAAAAACCTGATTTCATCGGTCGCTATGGTGCCTTGAGGCTTTGAAGTGTTGTTGTGCATAATGGCCTTAGATATAGGCAATGAAAACAACAACTCTATAGGATATGAACGCTAATCAGCAAATACCGTGATATATCTTTCATTTGAGAAGTGACATATGATCTATTTATTCGATCGCTATTTTTTTTAGATGGAAAAGAGCTCAATTTGAAAACCTTGAACCTTGATTCGATAATTCTTGAAATCTTCATTGACTATTAATTTATTCAGATTGTCTGGGATATCAGGATCGTTAAAATAATTTTACTAGCGATCTTACGCATTTATTTGCTTCTTCACTTCAAAATAGTCTTTATCCGTATTAATGCGATGAAATGAACTTCATTAGCAATATTTACCAATTAAACGACAGGTCATGGCCTCCCATCTGCAAAAAATGTTTCAATACTCGTTTGACGCGTTGGTAGTGAGGTACGACAATGAAGTATGAACAGCGTATCAACTAAATTTACATCAAACATGAAAAGTCCGCTCCATTCATTTTGCCATATTTTAAAAATATGATGCGATCTGAGGGACCATATTGTGTCGTTATGAAACGGTATAACGGTATATATCCGATGACGTAGTGAAATGATAATAGTAATCTTCACTAATACAATGATTCAAATACACTATAACGCAAATTTGATATGGTATTGAATGTGTCAAATGGCTAAATTTAAACGAATTACACTCTTATTGAATGTTAATTTTAGGGAAATATAAAGTTAGTACATTTGTCGACTATTTATTCGGATGCTGCATAGTAATTTTTAAATGTTTTGTTCCGTGTTTGTGGCTTGGATATATTATTTATATTTCTAAAAGACATTATTCTTTAAGTTCACATAATTCGTCGTTTTAAAATATAGGTCAACTGACGATAACTTTGCAATGAATAATAATATTAAAGGAAACAATACGATGAAGTCCTTAAAACGCGATTATGACGAGCTTAACCTCACGAAAACCTTTCGTTAACTAAATTTTGTCTACTGCAAATATTTTCTAAATAGTATTTCCATCAATTCTCTAGTACAGTGCAAATTGAAATTCAGTGGTTGCGATCACACAGGTGAATTGTTTTGATTGCATTTTTCGAAGCTTATCAGATCCGAGATGGAGTCGGCTTAACCTGTCCGCTCGTTATTAGTGCTTCTGTCGTCATTGGAGTAACATTTCCATTCGTCTCTCTCACTCACGATGGGAATGATCCAATTTCATATCTCAGTGAATATCTGATGTGGGAAGCAACAGAGAGAGAGAGGAGGAGGGTGTTGGGTTGGGTTGGGTTGGTGTGCTTCAACATTGACTGGATCTCCTTCGTAATTGATATCGGATGGCTCGCAGATGAATTATGGCTGCCGTTAAAGCGTAAACATACCGAGAATTCCCGAGATAAACCTTACTTTCATGTTAGTCGCGAGGGCCAAAATAGGAGACTAAACCGATTGTCAGAGTTAATATCTGGAAAGAAAATTGCACATCACTTTATGCGAGGAGCAGTTGAGCTCGATTACGTAGATATATCATTAGCCAATAAAAAACAGTGAAACTCAAGGATAGAAGTTTATTGCAGCAATGGCATGTATTCGACACGAACCCTAAAGTGATATTTGACACAGAATTTTATTCTCTCCAAGTAAAGAATTATTTAACTGCTTTTAATGAAGTTCACTTGCGATTACGAAATCGACAGTTAAAGGAAAGATTTCTTCCGGAAGATACGACGTTGTTGAAATACATCAAAAATCTCACAATAGAGTTTTAAAAAAATACTTATACTTTTCGACTTTATGTTATACTAGCAGGAGTGCCCGTTGAATTCCAACTTATTTAGTGAAACTAAAACTTCGACCGTGTAACATGTAAGCATCGCAAGAATAAGATAGTACTCCCTCCCCCTCCCATCCACCCTCTCCTTCCCATCTCCCCCTCCCTCCCCTCCCTCCCTTTCCCTCCCTCCCCCTCCATCTTCCACCCTTCCCCTCCCTCTCCCCACCCCTTTCCCCTAATTCCCTCTCTCCATCTCCCCCCTCCATTACCATCCATCTCTCTCCCTCCCTATCTCGTATTAAAAGCATTCAAAGCGAACAAACAAACATTTTCCTTTATATGTTAGATTAGGCGATAATTCATTGAAAAACAACAAATATTTGGTTTCCATGTAAACAAATTAAAATCGTACACAGAAATTGACTTAAGATATTATTTTTCCCCTATAAAGGCATTGGACTCTCAATTTCGGCGACAATGGGAGTTGTCATGGTAGCTTATAATGGGTATTGTAATAAAACTGATAAAATCACGTATTTTATTATTTCTACATACATTTTTATGCTTATTCGATCAAGATTCGGATTATGTCTTCAACAAAACTAAACTTTGTTCTTTTATTCATAGAACCATTCAAGATTCAAGTTCGTACCACGTCTCCAAGTAGTTTTAAAATTCAAATGAAAAACAAGTAATGGTATAAGAAATTAATTTTTGTAAATAACTTTTATCTTTTAACATTTATTATATTCGTTACTTCAAATTTGGTGAAATTACCCGCATAGGTTACCTTTTACTGGTGGAGGCGGTGTTATATTCAATTAATCTGGATATCAAGGCTGAAGACATTTCTTGTCGTATACAAATAAACGAAGGTAAGTAATCGGTACTATTACACAATCATTATGGGTGTAAACGTGCTTTGCTTGCTTTTAATACGAGTAAGAGAGAGAGGGAGAGGGGGGACGACAAAGGGAGGGAGGGGAGAGAAGGAAATGGCTTTCAATACAATTAATGTTTCGGATGCCAACTTGATCTCCATAAATAGCTTGAACGATCGAATATTTACTCCCGTTGTTATTTCAATGGACATTACGCTAGTAAGGTTTTAAAGGAGAAATATAAGACTATGATTCCCATTAAAAGCTTACCCATATGAAAGCATTATGCCTGTTGTCTAGGTAGCTGATTGTTGTACCCAGAAAAATTACCACTTTTTTCCGATAAAAACTATAAATTTACGCTAATTCTAATCGGATTGAAATTATGTCTTCAAAAATAAGAAACTACAATTAATATCCTATCCGATAGTTTAAGTCTGGAATACGTATCTTGATGGGAAATAATTTTAAAGTGCAAATATAAAAACCTCTACACGAATTTACGTTTTCTTATGGGCCAAAAATGGAGCAAAAAGGGGCCAAAATAGCCCCTCATAGTGGGAATTTCGAAAGTTTCGGATTTTTTCCTTTGGCCGTGACCAAAAACCTATAATCCTACCAAATTTAAAGTTTCTATCGCATCTGGAAGTGCCTCAATTGTATCTTGCCAAAGTGGTTACAAACCGCTATATATATATATATATATATATATATATATATATATATATATATATATATATATATGTATGTATGTATGTATAAATACTACTGAAGAGGAAAGGTAAGTAAGGATATTTAGGAAAATTATGTTTTGAAGGAAACCCAGCGAACACTTACCAGAAGTAGAGCCGCTGAGGTGTTGGAGAGACACATTTGTAGAGGTTAGAGCTTTCGGTATGATCCCTTCGTCAGCAGAAGACACACACACACATATATATATATGTATTTATTTATATCGAGTGAGGTTAATATAAAAGTTATTAATAATAAGCTGCACTCGTCCCTATTTTATTCAAATGAAAAAGAAAATATTTTTGAAAATTAGACAGGCCAATCAGTTTCTGTTAATGTTGAACGTAAGTAAGGTCCTGGATACAATTCGTAAGAATTTTGTATGTAAGTAGGGTCCTGGAGATAATACGAAAGTACCGGTTAGGTTTATATTGTGTTATTTTAAGAAATGATTCGGACCCAACAGACGTAATTAATTCAACTTCAATCTATATTCGCAGATCCACAAAATTCAAGTGATTCCATTTGTTTACTTGTAAGTAATTCCATACGCAGAGTCACTGTCGTCGTGGGTGTCTTATATCAAATCTAAGCCGAGAATGTTTAAGAATCCAGGAGTGAATATTACTATGAGACCATTAGCTCGATTCCCTCATCCACGAGTTCTGTTACAAGAAAATTGTTTATATCAACAATACTTTGGAAACAATGAAACGATTTATACAATCACAATCTGTGGAAAATCCACGTCTAATTATTTAAGTTACATAGTTTTAAAAACATTTTTCTTTGAAGAACTATACGGCACACGAAAATATCATTAAAAACTGTTTATTATACCATGTACCAAACTTAATGATCGCTGAGATGGCCGCCAAATATGAGGGCGTTCCCTTCGTCAACAAATCAAAGGCGTTGCCGCCTGTTTGTTTCCTACTCAGGGGATTTACCGCGCTCTCTCTCTCTCACAATCAGGGGACTTACCGCGCTCTCTCTCTCTCTCACACACAGTCAGATGCGTAGCGTCTTTTGCTTGCGGCGGCTGAGTGTTGTGTGAAAGATGTCTGAGCGAAAATATGTGAGACGTGTTCTTCAGAGTTCCGCGCGGAATTTAGTTTTAAGTGTACGAAATTACTTCGAGAGCGAGAAAAGTAATGGTGGATCGTTACTTGCTATTTCGAAGGTTGTAAAAAGATCAGCTGCTGCCCTTAACTTGGGAATGGCTACAGTCAGAAGAATAACCAACGAGAAGTATTCTCAGGAAAACCGTAGTAGAACACACAAAGAAAGTTATCGAGGAGGCTTGGATTAAAGAAGGAATATTGGAAGAGGGAATTCAAGAAATTATAATAGCATTGACCTCAAGTTCGGATTCGAATACCAGCAGTGATGTCAATATTAGCGAAGATAAAGTTGGACTGGAAGAATTAGGAGTTTCACCTTTGTAAAAGGTAACTATAAAAATATTTAAAATTATAGAAATTATTTATATTTGTTTCATTCTGTTGAAATACTAAGGAAGGTAGGTATTGATTGAATAATTACTCTTTGTTTAAAAAATTAAGTCTAAAATTAGATAATTACTAATATGCTGTATTGTTTTGCCATTTACTCATACAAATATCTCTCTTTTTTTGAACAGCTTCAATTGAACATTGTCAATCAGTCAACAGTTTGTCTCCTGATTTAAGTATATCTTAATGTTTTACTAGGTAAGAAGGTGAGGTGAATGATGAGTTATAATTTCCTCTTGACTTCTTATTAACAAGTTAAATTTTCAGTCTATGCCAAGTTGATCAGTTCCTCCATGGTGCCTTTGCCCAAATTTCCAGCTGCTAATTAAGTTCCACAAGGTAAGTATATTGGAGTATTACATTACCACACTATTGAATGAGTGTTTTGAAATTCATTATGCTAGTCCTCTCTTTTTTGCAGAACCAGTTAATTTCAACCAATGTTCATACTTAAGTTTGATTATAAGTATTAATTCATAAGTTAGAAGTTAAGGCAATGCTAATAATAAAAATAATCTGTAATGATATAACTAAAACCTTCATCAATTAATTTTATATGGTGAAAAACCTTTCATTTTTTAAAAAATTTTCACTCTTTCCTGCAAAAAAAGTATATGATTCTGTTACATTCCTAAGTTATCTCTTTGGTGCAGTTTTGAATTCTTCTATGGCTTGCTGTAATCCCTACACTTCAAATGTGCATCAATTTATTTGCATGTGTCAGTGCCTACTTAAAATCCCTGTAGTGTGTGTTCATCCATATATCCCACAGTGCTTTTACTCCCATTTTTAGTGCTATAGTCTTGCCATTTCATGCTCAAATCATGTGTGCTCCAGCTTATTTGATATTCTTTATAATGGTTTACTTATTCAGTGCCTTTTCTACCAAATGTGGTTCTCCCTATTATCCTTATTAAAGTGTAAATTGTAATTTATTTGTATAGGGTCAGTGTCTACTTGAAATCCCTGAAGTGTGAATGTGTTTCTCCCTCTATCCCACAGTGCTTTTCCAGTTTTAGTGCTATAGTTTTTATATCTCATACTCAAAGCATGTCAGTGCTTCTTCTTCTTTATAAGGACTTAGCGTATTAAAGTTGAAATTGCAATATATTTGTATAGTGGCAGGTTAGTGCTTGTGTGTACATGAAAGTGATGGATTTAAATAACTTTAAGGCAAGTGAAGATAAGTGATTATTTCAAAGGTATTTTTGTCTTAACTTTTCTCATTATTATGCTTTTCCTCTTTATTTTATTACTTACTGTTCATGCTTAGTATATAATTCCATTTCTGTTTATTTTATATCCTAAAATTGCTTCTCTTATTTTTACTTCATCTATTTACAAATAACCTAAATTTTATATGTAGGTACTCTATTTTTAATTCACTCTGTCTCTGTACCTATCATTATATTTCAATAGTGACATTGATGTGGCTATGATTAATCTAATGTCATAAGTTTTTTCAGGCAGTTATATTACTTTCTTGTTTTTATGAAATTCAGCAATAATAATATGCTGACAAAAACGGTTATTTTATTCTAGTGTTGATCTTACTATTTATGTGCACAATTTAATCGTGTTTATTGTTATGTTTTCTAATCACTGCATCTTTTACAGCTCTCTATATCTTAGTTTACCTCAGTAGGTTTCGCAGTTTTTTCACATCCCTCGTCTTGTGGCCGTTTTTCTGCAAATGGGGTTTTTGCCTTACTGGTTTTCCCTGTAAAAATGTTCAATTTGTTTGCAGTTTTAAATATATTAAGTAATTTTACTACTTTGAATTTCTTTAATATTCCTATATTCATGCAAACGTTTACTCTGAATCACAGTGTATATAATATGTAATGGTTTATTGTCTTTGGAATAAGTAAAAGTACCTACTCAATGAGAAGCGTTATTTTTATTCCTTTATCCAATCATGATTTCCTAATAATATGATAATTATTAACTTATGTGTTTGCTTTAATTTGTGTAATGTATTTGTTACATTATAATATTAGTAACAACAGAAGTAAGAAAATACTCGAAATGTTATTCTTCTGTAATCCAACTGCTACCTTTAAGAATATTTTGCTCTTCTTCTTGATGTGATCTATTAACTATTTGCAATTATATAGAGTTGATTGTTAATAATAAAAATTAATAGATGAAATTAAATATTGCGTATTTATTCCTACTCCGCACCCTCTTCCCTTTCATGATGCATGTTGTACTACTTGTTTTTTTTTATATTAATAGTTCAATAAGATTTTGACCTAAACTTTTAGAATGCTGCATCATTACAGCCTATGGCTAAAATTTCTGTATTTTCGGCAATACGAGATAGGATACGGGAAATATGGCTGTATTTTCATTTGGCTGAAATGTTACGAGATGGTTCTACGCAGTTCTACCGTTATATACTTTACAGCTGCTTGAAAGCAGAAGCAAATATCTGTGAGAAAGGAACATATGTTGTGGTCATACATGTGGTCCCTTAGAAATCCCACACCATTCTTTTCCCTCGTCCTTCCCTCCTTGTTACTTTCTCCATACCTAGTAATGGGAAAGTATTGTATTCATGAAAAAAATCGACTTCGAGATTTCTACGGAAATACATGTTTTGAGGTCCCTAGAACACGTTTAGACTATTTTCGGAATGATGTCTGTGTGTGTATGTTATTGTGGGCGCTCTAACTCAAAAAGTACGTGCCATATCGTTACAAAACTTCATATCTAACACCCTTACATGAACACAAAGAACTGATTAGTTTTTGGATAATAACGGATAGCCGGAAGTCGAGGTTTATTCGAAACCCGATTCGGTTTTAGCGATATTTCTTCGTTAAAACATCATTATTGTATATACAATTCTATACAAAAGTTATAGAGAATGTCATTTCCTACAGTTTTTATTTGAAACAATTTTCTTTAGGAGTTATTTATAAATAACCGGTTTTTCGGTTTCCGTTAAATATCTCCTTAAAAACATCGTTATTGGTAATCTTCGTAAGGACCAAAGTTGTAGAGAATAATATTTCTTCCAAGTTTTGTTTGAAACTAATTTTCGTAGAACCATCCATTTTGGATATATTTCGCTTTATCTTAATACCTGTATACAGCGCCAACACCATGTAGCGGTGAATTCTGTAAACATTCAAAATATACGTAATTTACGGCAAGGACGTGTCTTCTTCTACGATACGAAATAATAATTTTGCCTCGTAATATTATTCATAATAATTTAAATATCTATGCCCCAAATATGGAGAAAGTCATGTGTTGGCCACATCAGATTTTGTTTATTACACTACCTGCTCCGACCTTTGCCATTCGCATACCAAATAGTCTCATCTTCCTGCTAACTTTTTTCTACGCATTCTCAAAAATTAAAATATAACATCCTTTTCTCTTATTTGTCATTTAAGCAGAGAATATTCGATATTGTTTAAATGACAATCATCTAAAATAGGTACACTATAACGTGGAAAATATTTTATATCTACTTATGAAAGATAACGTAGGAAGTAATATATTCGTAGTTACTAAGATAATATTACCAAAGGTAAATACTCGTAATTTCATTTTATGTTAAAGTTTTCAACATTTTTATAATTTCGTTTACTCAAGCTCGCCTGTCGCTCTCGTATCTGATCCCACTCCTACAAAGAGTCTTATCCATCCAGCGTCTCTGCCAACTTGCGAAGCACTATATTTGGTCCACGTTTGTGGACTGATTCGGAAACAAGGTTCCCTTTCCACACATTTAAACCCCGCCTCCCAGCGATCATTAAGTTTGGTACAGACCATAGTAATATTTGAATGATAGTCAACAAATACTAGGTTGTCATGTAAACAAAGCAAACTCGCACACAGAAATTGAAAAACGATATTACGTTAAAAATTTTTCCACATAAATGCATTGGACTCCAAATGTCGGCGAAATGGGAGTTGTCATGGTAGCTTACGTATAATTGGTGTCATAAAACTGTTAAAATCACGTATTTTATTGATTCTAATTGCATTTTTATGCTAATTCTATCAGGATTCTGATTCTGTCTTCAACAAAATAAACTTTGTTCTTTTCTTCATAGAACCATTCAAGTTTCAAGTTCGTACCACGTTTCCAGGTAATTTAAAAATTCAAATGAAAAATAAGCCGCACTCGTCCCTATTTTATTCAAATGAAAAAATAAAATATTTTTTAAAATTAGACAGGTCAATCAAATCGATATAAAAACCCGACTCGATATTCCGGATAAAATGATGCCTTTCTCTTGTTCCTACATGCTGTATTTACTGCGCTATAAAATTAATACAAACGCTATTTTATATATATATAGATTAAGTGGAAAAGTATTTTTTTTAACTGTTGCGAGAATCTTTCAACAACGCCGTATTTATCCGATTATAATGAAGTTCTGTGAAGTCTCGGCCTAATGTATTAATTTAATTTGAATAATTACTTAAAGACATTTATCTTACATATAACTTTTGGATGAGAGCGTCGAGGTTATTCAGTTAAACAAATTCATAATTAATTACCTTCTTTACATAATGGAATGAATGAAACAGAGGATGAAGGTGATTTCTGTAGGTATCAGACGCTTTAGCTGTTTGCTTGACTGTTATATAGGTAATCGTTTGGATCCAATGATTTGAATGCATAACATTTTTTGAAATCTGATGTGGCCAACACATGACTTTCTCCATATTTGGGCTATATATATTTAAATTATTATGAATACCATTATGAGGCAAAATTATCATTTCCTACCGTAAAAGAATACAGTCGTCCTTATTGCTGTACATTAGGTATATCTCGAATATGTTTACAGAATTCACCGCCACATAGTGGTGGCGCTGTAGACTGGATATTACAAAAAGTTCAATATCTCCGAAATGGATGGTTCTACGAAAAATTGTTTCAAACAAATGTTGGAGAAAATGTTATTCTCTACAACTTTGCCCCTGACGAAGATCACAAATAACGACGTTTTTAAGGAGATATTTGAAGGAAACCGAAAAAACCTACTATTTATAAGTAATTCATAAACGATAATTGCTATGGAGAATTGTTTCAAATGAAAGTTGTAGTAAATTACATTCTCTAAAACATTTGTATAGAATTGTATATACAATAATGATGTTTTAACGTACTACGTATGGAGAAAGTAAAAAGTAAAAAGCAAAATATCTCCGAAAAGGATGGTTTACGAAAATTTGTCTCTACAACTTTGGTCCTCAAGAAGATTACCAATAACGATGTTTTTAAGGAGAAAACCGAAAAACCGGTTATTTATAAATACCTCCTAAACAATAACTACAATAGACCTACGGTTACCCGTTATTGTCGAAAAACTAATCAGTTCTTTATGCTAATGTTAAAATGTTATAAATGAAGTTTGGTAACGACATGGCACATACTTTTTGAGTTAAAGAGCCCAAACTAACATACACACACACAGACATCATTCCGAAAATAGTCAAAACGTGTTCTAGGACCTCAAAACATGTATTTCCGTTGAAATCTCGAAGTCGATTTTTTTCATGAATACAATACTTTCCCATTACTACGTATGGAGAAAGTAAAAAGGTAAGTAAAGTTAAAAGAAGTTGAAACAAATTAAAAATAGTAATTTAAATGTTACATACAATCATGTATATCAAAATAAGGCAAATATAATTTAATGACTGTTTTGTGACTGTTGCCTGTGAGCTAAAGACTTAATATTTGGTTCAAGCTTCGTCGTTTTTAGTCTTAACTGATCTTCCATGTGTTTGTCTGTGATCTCAGACACGTCTTGATTAAACTTAAATGCGAAAATGTAGATTCACAACAATAAGTTGAGCCAAATCATGAGAGTAAACGACGAGCATATTGACGCAGTCGTGGATATTCAACGGCATTCTTCCATATTTCAATTGGATCTTTCTTACTGTCGAATTGTGATTTCAAAATGTTGTCTTCTGAGAGCTCAATCAACTACATCTGCAAATCTTCAGGCGCATTTAAGACATTAACGAAATGTTGTTTGCAAAGCCAACTTCAGTGTGGCATCATGTTTTTCAAAACCTTTAATTCTGTCACTGTATTCCTCAATCAATGAGTCTAAAACAGCTATGTATTCATTCATTTTCCAACTTTCCAAGTTTTCGTGTATACTTTGCCAGTTCAGGAAAATGTTCGGCTGAGACAATTGATCTTGAAAGGCCAATCATGAAGAAATCCAATTTCTTCCTAAATGACTGAATTTGCTGCCACATTTCATATATTGATTTGGTTTTACCTTGTAGAGAAGTATGCAGCGATTTTCCCCCACAACTCCGCAATTAACGAAAGCACTTTCTCATCGATGAAGAGAACGCCAAACGCCTCCGCCGAATGGCCCCGCCGAATGGCTAGTACCACAGCAACGCGCTTTATATAGGGCGAATATTACCCCTATTTCCCATTCCCTCCTTTTCGTAGGGGTATATCACTTAATCACGAATTTAACCAATACGAAGTCGAGGAGACGGGCATTTAAACGACCCGCCGTACCCCCTCCCTCGAGCGGCGACGTCAGGCGAGAGCGGGCAGTCAAGAAAACGACGCAGACCACCGAGAGAGACGGCGAGCGAGCTGTGACAGGAGTGGTAAAGAAAAAGGAGAGAAGAGGGAGAGTGACAGAGAAAGGGAACGAGAGAGTGAAAAGTTTCCTGTTGGAGAGACGGTAACAATAAGTCCACAGTTTCTGAAGTGGTTAAGTGTTGTTGATATTTTATGTTATTTTGTTATGTGTACGATATAGCATTTAGTTGGAGCTGTATGTGGCGGTAATCTTTGGGTCGCCACAAGTATTCAAATGATTTTGCTTTGACATTGTATAACAAAAAAATGCAACGTTTCTGCAGAAGTCATCTTTCAATAATACACAAGGTTCATTGGCGTCTTTGAAAAATGTCGCGATTTGTTTTCCCAAAGCTAAAACTTTTTCCAGTACTTGACCTTGTGACAACCAGCGCACTTTAAAATGATATGGAAGATCTACAGAAAATGTTTCATCGTCAAATTGGAGCATGGTTCGAAACTGACGATGTTGTAAAGCATTTACGCAAATGTAGTTCACAATACCAATAACTTTATGTAATGTGTCATTTAAAATGGTAGATTTAGCGCAAAATACAGTGAAAAGAAATTAAGCTATCTGGATTTGATATTTCCTTCTGTAACAAAGCAATAAAACCTTCACGTTTTCCTCTCATGGAAATACGAGATTACACAAGTTCAGTTTTGCTTTCTTTAAGGACAGTAAAAATGTCAATCCCACGCGTTTTCCCCTTTAACGCTGCCAATGCCTATAACTCCTCATGGTAATGAAAATCTTCAGTTATAGCACGAATAAAAATTAACACCTGTGCAGAGTCAGTAATATCAGTGGAGTCATCTAGTGCTCTGGAGTAATAAATACCTTCACTTTGGCAGATTTTTTGAAGTTGTTCAGCAACACACTCAGCCAGTTCATGCTGTCGCTCGGTTATTGTTCTTCGTGAAAGAGGTAGTTGCCTGTACTTATTAGCCTTATCTGGATCCAGACATGCTACAACTTATACAAGGCACTCCTTTATGATTTTCACATCACTATATGGCTTACAATTCTTCCTAAGTATATATGCTACTTTATACGTTGCTTCAGTAGCTTGATCACTTTGTCCGGTATCCATTTTCAAAAAATACTGCTGTTGTCTTTTCTGGGATTTCAGTTTCAAAAGTGCAGATTTCCGTTCTTTTTCTTCCAATGATGCGTATTTATGGTTCCTGTGAGTCTCATAATGCTGGTTTGCTTTATATCTCTTCACTGTCGCAATAATAGCATCATAAAATAAACACATCATTTTGTCTTCCACAGAAACTACATAACACTGCAACTCCCATTTTTCGTTAAACATCCTATTTTCTTCCTTAATAGTTCTAGGTCTTCTCTTTGTTTGACTTTTTGACATTTTATGGGTCGCCAAATTAAATTTCTATAAAATTAAATACAAGACTTAAATAAAGTTTTGTACAAATAATTTTGAAAGTCAGTTTAAAAGAATTTAATTAATTAATTGGTGACTTACTTACTCAAATAATACTGCATCCCCTTGCAGGCTTAAAAGGGTTTTAAATTGCCTTTAAATCTGTAAATGTAATACATCCAATTAAGTAATTATCGAAGAAGAAATATTTGGGCGATTACATACCATTAAAAATACTAGAAATATAAACTAAACTTTAATTTAAAATTCCGCACCAGTTTTGGTTTGTTCATAAGTCTCTCAATAACATCTACGTTCATTCACAGAAAAAAGTTGATATTCGCATGAAAAGCGGGAAAAATGTATAAAACAACGATTCACTCACAGTTTACTAAAATGACTGCGAGACGTTGCAGGAGGAGTAATATATATCCTCAGCCTCAGGTTGAAAGTAAACCTAAGATTGTGTACTGAAAGAATATGTATGTACTCCTATTAAAACATTGTACTCCTTTGTGGACGCACCACATTGTCGCACAATGTGTAATCTGCACTAACAATAAGCCATGACCATATCGCTCAAGCAACCTAAGTCTCTGTTTACTTATCTACATGTATACACAAAATCAGAGTAAATTGAAAGATACAGACTTCGGCATGGCAGTTTTTCAACTATTTTTTTAATGAATTCCTCTCAATTAATTTTTCAAATTTACCTAATCGAGTTTTTGGTGCCCGGGTATTCCATTAATATTTCTATTTCTATCTGTGTCAGTTGAATATTAAAAAAAATAAAACGAAATTAAAATAACTAAGAATACAAAGAGCAGTTTGTTAATTTTTACTGGTATACGAGACAAAAAAATGTATTTCAAATTAATCTGAAATCTATACAAATCGTACTTTTTGAATTAAGACTTTCATAGACGCACGTAGACATATATTTTTATTCATGACCTAGATTAATTTCTCATGCATGCAATTAGGCACAGTAAAAAATTATTACATTATTTTATATAATAATAGCCGTCATCCGTTGGTTGGTTGGGTGATCACGCTATGCAAACGCTAATAACACGAGAAATAATAATGATAGAAACACGAAATTTGGTAGAGATGCTTGATTAACACTTTTTCAGGTGACGACGAATTTAAACCGCGAAAAAATTCTTTCGTTCGTCTCCAAGAGAGGCATTTCCATTTCCCATTACTCTACATGTAAAACGCGATTTTTCGACGTGCAGGCTTTTATTCATTTGGAAATTAAAATTAGAAGAAATTAACACACGACTTTCGGATTAGAACCATTTTGATGAAAAAGTTATAAAGTTTCTTATTCCTTTCGTCTTTTTTCGTCCACAGTTAGAAATATTCCAGGTTAAACGTTTAATTTGGATATTTTGTGGAAATCTCGCCATTTTAACGTGATGTTGCTATGTCGACCATTATCATTGTTAAGTTCAATAGGAGAGAGAGAGAGAGGAAGGAAGGGGAGAGATTGGCGTGTTTCGTCGAAAATAAGTATATTAACGTAACTATAAAAAAATTTAAGTATAAACAGTGTCATTTTAGAAAAATTGGAAATAAAAAGCATTCTTAAATTAAATTCTTTGTAAACCATACGTGCTTACGAATTTATATTGTTATTCCTCGAATTAATTTCGTAACAATGGCCGAATTTTGGAAACGAGTATAAAATTAAATTAAAAGGACATATAAAACTGTTAACAGGCAATTTTCGAAGAAACAACAGTGGATCTTTCAATGAATTGATTTGTTTTTATAAAAGTAATTTTGGTGCTTATTTAACATAGAGTAAGTTCTAAGGCTTATAATCCATTTAAATCTGATAACAGTGGCTATTATAGTTTAAAGAAAGAACTTTATTTACTCACTTTACAGAATGAATTAATTTTAGGCTAGCATTGTCTATTATATGAGTTACTTTGGAATTTACAGTATGTAAAGTGGAAGTTGTACTGAATTGACTCAAGTATTTTGGATACTTTCCTGTTAACGGGAATACCTCAAAAAATAAACACGTATTGTTGTGATATGTTACGACGTATTTGTTTGTTAACAATGGGTAACAAGGGGGGAATTACTTAAAAATCACACTTTTTTGAAACTTATTTGTTAATAAAAGCGACATAATTACTAATACAATCTAAATTTATGTTACTAGGGGGCCAATATGTCTTTATGGCATTTAAAATAGCTGGAAATATGTCGATTTCTTTGATATGCTGTCGCCACATCAATACTTCTGCTGACAGACTTTCGCGTTGCATTTCTAAAATATTCTGTCGCAGAAGTAAAGTTTCATAATATGATCCTTCTTGCACATTCGCCCTTTAGATAAAATATCATGGTCTTGAAGCAATGATCAAGCTTCTTCTTCACTCCTCGGCAAGCTCCACAAATTCATCATTAAGTTATCCACATAAATATCTTAACTAGATTTGTTACGTATAGTTAACAAACAAAATATCACAACAATACGTGTTTATTTTTTGAGGTATTCCCGTTAACAGGAATGTACCATTTCAAAGAACGGTACTATTTTATTCACAAGGTATTTCTGTGAGATTTTAGTTAATTGATTAAAATAGACATAATATAGAAATATTCGATGGTTAAAGCAGTGCACAATTATTTTATTGCGATTTTTACGTTGCATTGAAAATTTAGATTCATTAAACCCGTTGAAATTCAACGGGCACTTATGCTAGTTATAAATAAAAACACATTCCAACTTCCTCAAACCATAGCAACTGATGTTCCCTTCGAGTGAGAGAGCGCTGGCGCTTCAATAGTGTTTTCTATCGCTTTTGTAAGTAGTCTACTCAAGAATTTTTTCTCTCTCTCTGAGTCTTAACGTATTTCAAAAAAACAACGGTTCTGTGAGTTTTCAATTTATTTAAAATAATATATTCCTTTACTGTTCTTTCTTTAACTTTCCTACTAAAACCATATATGAATTTGAAGTTGCATGCGGAAGGCCGCACTCAGTATCACAAAAGGCCGCATGCGGCCTGAAGGCCGCCGGTTCCCCACCCCTGATCTAGGACCAACGCCAAGAACGAGTTTCATTATTCAACTTAAAAAGCATCCCTAGCAAAGAAATGACTTGGTTTTGAGAAATGCCGCCATATAAAGTTTAAGCAATGATTTTTAAACTAAATTGCCATGGTATGCCAGCGTTATAAAAAGGAGGGGAAACAGTGTCCTCGACACACTGAAGCAGGACAAAACCCAACAGCGCAAAAATAGCGAGAAAAAGACAAAGGGAGCGAGTTAGCCCGGGGATTCAGTAGGAAGATAAATTAAAGGGGGATGTATAAGTGGAAGAAGGGAAGTGATGACGGTGAAAAATGAGGGAAGGAGGATGAAGGAGGAAAAGGAGAAGGAAGGGAGGGGGAGAGAGAAGAAGGGAGGGAATGGGAGAGAAGGGAGGGAGGGGGAGAGAAGGAAGGGAGGGAGTGGGAGAGAAGGATGGGATGGAGGGGGAGAGAAGGGAGGGAGGGAGAGTAAGGTGGGAGGGAGGGAGAGTAAGGTGGGAGGGAGGGGGAGAGAAGGGAGGGAGGGGGAGAGAAGGGAGGGAGGGGGAGAGAAGGGAGGGAGGGGGAGAGAAGGGAGGGAGGGGGAGAGAAGGGTGGGAGGGGGAGAGAAGGGAGGGGGAGGGCGAGAGAGAGGAAGGGAGGGAGGGGGAGAGAAGGAAGGGAGGGAGTGGGAGAGAAGGATGGGATGGAGGGGGAGAGAAGGGAGGGGGAGGGCGAGAGAGAGGAAGGGAGGGAGGGGCAGAGAAGGAAGGGAGGGGGAGAGAAAGGAAGGGGGGGAGGGGGGAGAAGGGAGGGAGGGAGGGGGAGAGAAGGAATGGAGTGTGCGGGAGAGAAGGAAGGGAGGGAGAGGAGAGAAGGGAGGGGGAAAGAAGGAAGGGAGGGAGGAGGAGAGAAGGAAGGGAGGGGGAGAGAAGGAAGGGAGGGAGGGGGAGAGAAGGAAGGGAGGGAGGGGGAGAGAAGGAAGGGAGGGAGGGGGAGAGAAGGAAGGGAGGGAGGGGAAGAGAAGGGAGGGAGGGAGGGGGAGAGAAGGGAGGGAGGGGGCGTGAAGGAAGGGAGGGGGAGAGAAGGGAGGAAAGTAAGTGGAGTGGGGATGGCATTAAGTCAGGTTGGACTACCCAGCTAAAAATGACCACTCAAAAGAAAGGATAACAGTGCTAGGTCGTGCATTTGTTTGTACATTTTAAGCCTTATTACCCGAATTCCGGAAATACCCCCTATCCGGCAACCCTCAGGTCCCAAGCATGCCGGATACACGGTCCAGTCTATTATCAACATGAAGGTGCTAAAAGAACGAAAAGAAGAATTTCAGCTCCAACTGAAAAATCGATTCAGTGCACTGGAAGACCAAGAAGTTGAATCCCAATTTATAGAGATACTCAAGGAAACTGCTGAAGAAATAGGAGGAACAGTTAAAACAAAGCCAGAGAAAAAGTTGACTGAAAAAACAAGACTGCTGATGGAAAAAAGAAGGAAAATGATAATTACTAATGATCCTAAAGAAATGATCCATTTGGCAGAAATAAACAAAACTATAAGGAAGTGCATCAAGGAAGATGTGAAAAACTATAATTATGAGCTAATCGAGAAAGCCATAGAAAACAATAGAAGTTACAACAAAATGAAGCAACATCTCTCGATCGGAAAGAGAAAGCTGATGGCCTTGATGCTAGAAGACGGCTCCATAACCCATAGTAGGAAACTGATCCTGAAACGGGTACAAGAATTATACACCAAGCTGTATGAGGATCCTCTAGGAAATGATGAAGTAAATGATGATGCAAACATGCCCACCGAAGAGGTCCAAGGTATCCTTCCGGAAGAGGTGGGACACGCAATCAGAGGTATGAAGAATGGAAAAGCATCTGGAATGGATGGTATCACAGAGGAAGTATTCAAAGCAATGGGTAATCATACGGAAACAATTCTCGCTAAGATTTTTAATTCCTGTCTGAGGAAGAAAAAGATACCAGAAACATGGAACCACGCATGTATTATCCTTCTGCACAAGAAAGGTTCCAAAGAAGACTTGAATAACTACAGACCGATCAGTCTACTCCCAACAGTCTACAAAATATTCACCAAATACTCACTATGCGCGATCAAAACCATCTTGATTCTGCCCAACCCAGAGAGCAAGCTGGATTTCGCAGTGGGTATAGCACGATGGACCACATCCTAGTCGTGAGAGAGGTAATCAGTCGGACTAACGAGTATGAATTACCTTTATGTATGTGCTTTATCGACTACGAGAAAGCATTCGACTCTGTCCGAACTTCGTCGGTGTTACGTGCACTAAAGAAACAAGGAGTAGAAGAAACGTACATAATCTTGTTCAAGAATATCTATGAAAATGCGACAACATCTGTCCAGCTGCATGAAGAGACGAGTGCCTTTAAGGCCGAAAAGGGAGTGAGACAAGGAGATACTATGTCCCCTAAGTTATTTACAGCAGCTCTAGAGGAAGTATTCAATAGGCTAGACTGGGAGGAAAAAGGCATTAAGGTAAATGGAGAATATCTGAGTCACCTGCGCTTTGCCGATGATATCATACTGTTTGCAGGAAGCACAGAAGAGCTCCTTAGAAGAACTGAAGAGCTTGAGCAAGCAAGCCGAGAAGCTGGACTTAAGGTGAATCTTAATAAAACAAAGGTTATGTACAACTCGTTCACAAATTCTGAGAAGATACATATCAACGGAGCAGAACTTGGAGAAGTAACCAGCTATGTTTACTTGGGTCAACTCATCACTACTGATGGTTCGCTTCTTGGAGAAATCAACCGCAGAGTGAAGATGGCATGGAGTGCATTTGGCAAGAATGCGAACATCTTTAAAGCAAATATTCCAGTCTTCCTAAAAAGGAGACTGTATGACTAATGTGTTCTGCCTGTTCTGACATATGGTTGTGAAACATGGACCATGAATGCCAGAATGATACAGCGCCTGCAAACAACACAGAGGGGCATGGAGAGATGCATGTTAGGGATCACCCGAAGAGACCGCAAGAGGAACGACTGGGTAAGAAAGAAGACGGGAGTCTGTGACGTGATGAGAAGAGTGAAGGTGTTAAAATGGCAGTGGGCGGGCCACATTGCCAGAAGAAATGACCAGCGTTGGACGTCCAGTGTCATCGAATGGATCCCAAGAAACATCAAGAGACCGAAAAGAAGACCGAAAGACAGGGCTTGTTAAGTTCTTGGGACAAACTTGGAGGAGGGAGGCAGTTGACAGGGAAAACTGGAAGAGTCTGGGGGAGGCCTTCGTCCGTCAGTGGACTGAAAAAGGCTGATGATGATGATGATGATATATATATATTTATATTGTGGCGGTACAGGTTCAACCTGTAGCACTGTTGGCCACACTAAAGCCTTAGTTACAAAATTGAATATGATTTTGGGCGCGCCGAAGACGAAGGAGAAATCGACGTCAGCTTGACCTTCCAGGTTCGTGGCCTGCGAGTCACGTTGCCTGAAGGGGGAGTGGAAAACCGATTGCATCACCCGCGCCCTATATAAGAAGGCGTCTCCGACGCCTAAAGAGGCTACTTCTCCAGGATCGCGAGAGGGCAACGGTCGAGTCAGTGCCAGCCGTGCGTGAAAGTTCTTAAAAGTGATTAAATCGGGTGTGAAATTTAAACAATAGTTGGTCGTCCACGAACTGTTTCTGTGCACTTGCGACACGCTCGGCTCCGAACGAAAAAAAAATTTAAAGCGAAAAAATTCACCTTTTCGGCTACATTGGCACCCAACGTGGGGCCCGACTGTACGTGAGTGCATAAGTTTAAGTGAGAACGATTAGATAATTAATTTGAGTGACGTGTAATTAGGAGTTTTTCATAAAGTGTACAATTTTTTGTTGTAAAATGGCTGAAAAAGACGCTTTCCGGTCGTATAGAAAAAAAAGGGACTCGGACGAGGAATCAGATGTAGGGACATTGTTTCGCACAGCCATATCTTTTACTCCAGATAAGTGTGAGGGCCCGGAATTAGGAACGATGTCGGGTGCTAGTTCTAAAACCGTTACCCCGAATACGACGGAAGAAGGGTCGAATTCTGATAGCCCCGATTTAAAAAGTTTTATCTGGACAATAATGGAACAACTTCGGGAAATGAAGGCTGAAATTAATTCAGGGACAAAAGAAACTAACTTAAATGTCGCCAAAATGAGCTGCGAGATAAACGGAAATCTAGGGAGATTGAATAAGCGACTCGATGACCTCGAGCGAACTACCGCGGAACGCTTAATGGAACAGAGTAAGAAATGTATCCGCTCTCAAGAAACTCTTAGGGTAAAATTGGAAGCCAAGTACGACCAGATGATTGCCTCTTCCTCGTTAAAATTGGAAGAGATGGGTCGAACCATCGAGGGACGTTTAGTTCAAACTGTGGGAAAAATTGCAGAAAATCAGTCAGAAATAATGGAGCTTAGGGCCCAAGCTGAGGAATCGAAGAAGAGGTTAGATGTTATGCAGTCGAAAAGCCTTCTGAACAATTCCGCCATGGGTTCCGCAATACCGAATAATTGCGTTTACAAACCAAAATATAGGGGTCGTCAGTTTGAGCACCCGGTTCAATTCATCACTCAAGCAGAGAGTTATTTCGAGTTATATGGGATACCCCCTTTCCAACAGGTCATGATTGCCTTGCAAATGTTAGAAGGCGACGCGGAGTTGTGGGGAAGAACCTTGTGGCCACCACCTGGAAGCTTCGAGGAATTTAAAAAGGTATTTCTTAATTTTTTTTGGGGGATCGATCAGCGATTCCAACATCGCTTAAATATTACTTCAGGGCGGTATAATCCGACCCGTCATAGAAGCATGCAACAGTATTTTTTGGAGATGGTTGGAGCGGCTCGCCTAGCGGAACCCCCTATGCCCGACTGTGAAATAATCTACACGCTCATAAAGCACTTTCCACCTCATATCCAAAATTTGCTTTATAGCGCGAGACCGACGGACATAGGTCAAATGAATTCTCTTCTTGGCCAGCTTAACGCGCCGAATTATCGCACGGAAGCCACAAGAAACGAACCCGTGGTCAACTATATGACCACTTCTCCCCGAAGGGATTCCTATTATACCAACAGTCAACGAAGACGAGCCTGGCCGCCTCGTGCAAGGACGGAGTGTCGTGAGGAAACGCATTTCTCATTTCCACCCCCCACTACTTCACCTCCTCCTCCGGTTACCCAACCCCCTCCGAATCATCCACTTTCATCTATGTCATTACCTTATACTCCTGACCCAATGCCTAATTTAACCGAGGCTTCGACTTCGGAACAACGTCCAGTCAGGAAGGGAAACTAAAGGATTTGGGTTTGTCGGGGTTCCCAAGCCCAAAGGATTTTTTTCAAGCGGACCTACCTTTTCTTGGCACAATAGAGTTGGAGGGAGATCCTTACAATGATCTCATGCAAGAAGAGTCGTTTGAAACCAAAATGAAACGACTTTGTCCTGAAATAGAAATTAGTTACTCGAAGATTAAATGTCGCGCGCTATTGGATACCGGTAGCGAAATATCCGTCATTTCGGAAGAGCTGTGCACGGAAATTATGGAGAAGGAACCAAATATCCCTACCTTGCCCGTAAACAGGACATACATTATGTGTGCAAATAGTAAAAAGTCTATGCCTATTACAAAGCAAGTCTTATTGACGTTTGAGATTGATGGATTATATTTCGAAACCATCTGTTTGGTGGTGCGAAATTTGATAAAACCCTTGATATTAGGGATTGATTTTATGAGCAAGTATAATGTAAATTTGGATTTTAAGGAAGAGAAGGTGACTTTGTTCGTCGACAAGCATTCAATGGTAAAAAGAAACATGGATTCCAATTTCACGTCGATGTATTCCGCTGAGATAGGATTAGCGCTCCTGGAGTCACAAGGGACGACATAGGGGAAGTGGTAAAAAAGTCCCCATGCCTAACCGCGGAAGAATCGCAGAAGTTGTTTGACTTACTCTATGAATTCAAGGAAATATTTTCTGACTCGCCTGGGTTAATCCAGCATTATGTCCACTGAATACGTTTGACTGATGATAAGCCCTTTAAGAAACACATATATCCGATACCTTTCGCCTACCGAGCGGCAGTGATTCCCCCAAACCCTCCATCCCTCTTCGTAAGAAGGACACGGGAATTGCGGCCTTCGCCGACCGATGCAGCAGTGTAGAGGCGCCATCCGACACGCAACGTGTGGGACGGGCTATGACCTGCACGGGAGGCTCTCTATCCTCCAAATCCACCACATAGTTCTTGCTGATTACCGAGGACTATCGGTGTTTCCCATCTTAGATATCGGAGCCAGGAGGAAAATTGCAGCTGATGTTTGTGTTTTCAAGATACGTTTTGTTTATTTTGTTTGTCGAACGTTATTGTGTTGAAAAAAAAAATCTCCCACTGCTCGATTTTTTTTTATTTTTACAGGAGGGGTATGTGGCGGTACAGGTTCAACCTGTAGCACTGTTGGCCACACTAAAGCCTTAGTTACAAAATTGAATATGATTTTGGGCGCGCCGAAGACGAAGGAGAAATCGACGTCAGCTTGACCTTCCAGGTTCGTGGCCTGCGAGTCACGTTGCCTGAAGGGGGAGTGGAAAACGGATTTCATCACCCGCGCCCTATATAAGAAGGCGTCTCCGACGCCTAAAGAGGCTACTTCTCCAGGATCGCGAGAGGGCAACGGTCTAGTCAGTGCCAGCCGTGCGTGAAAGTTCTTAAAAGTGATTAAATCGGGTGTGAAATTTAAACAATAGTTGGTCGTCCACGAACTGTTTCTGTGCACTTGCGACACGCTCGGCTCCGAACGAAAAAAAAATTTAAAGCGAAAAAATTCACCTTTTCGGCTACAATATATATATATATATATAGGGCAACTAGGCGTTGAAGGAAACCCAGTGAACACTTATCGTCAGCAATATTATATATTGTAGTGTTCCGCACTACACTCCTCAAAAATCTGATGTGACCAACATGTGACTTTCTCCATATTTGTGGTATAGATATTTAAATTCTTTTTATGAATAGTTTTATATGGCAAAATGGTTATTTCGTATCGTAAAAGTATACAGTCGTCCTTATTACCGTAAATTATGTAAATTTTGAATATGTTTACATAATCCACCGCTACATGGTTGTGGCGCTGTATACTGCAAATTAAGAAAAAGCAAAATATCTCCGAAATGGATGATTCTAGGAAAATTTGTTTCAAACAAAACTTGGAAGAAATATTATTCTCTACAACTTTGGTCCTCACGAAGATGATCAATAACGATGTTTTTAAGGGGAAAACCGAAAAACCGGTTATTTATAAATAACTCCTAAACAATAAATACAGTGGAATATTGTTTCAAATGAAAGTTGTAGGAAATTACATTCTCTATAACTTTTGTATAGAATTGTAAATACAGTGATGATGTTTTAACGAAGAAATATCGCTAAAACCGAATCGGGTTTCGAATAAACCTCGACTTCCGGTTAACCGTTATTGTCCAAAAACTAATCAGTTCCTTATGCTCATGCTAAAGTGTTATATATGAAGTTTGGTAACGATATGGGACGTACGTTTTGAGTTAGAGCGCCCACAATAACATACACACACAACACAGACATCATTCCGAAAATAGTCTAAACGTGTTCTAGGGACCTCAAAACGTGTATTTCCGTGGAAATCTCGAAGTCAATTTTTTTCGTGAATACAATACTTTTCCATTACTACATATGGAGCAAGTAAAAAGTGAAGTTTAATGTGAGCGTATTTTGAATGGTGTATTAACAAACGAGAGTGCCGCTCCTAACGGACGGGTCGGAAGAACGACTCGTAAGTGCGACTGGTAAATAGGTTTGGCATCAACGGAGGAGCAGCGAAGAGAGAAGAGGGGAAGAACTGTCGGACGTGCGATGAAGGGGAAGTGTGTGAATATAAGCAGCTCGCCGAGTTGGTTGAGAAGCTCTCTCTCTTGAATTCGGGGACGTGTAAGGGGAATTGTATTAAAGCTCTCTTGTATTTGGAGGACTTACTCTACGGCACTTGTATTTGGGCGACTTGTGAGAGACGACGTGTGAGACGTGATTTTCTGATCAGAGAGACAAGGAGAAACCCGTCACGAAGCTTCACAAGGAGCAGTCATCCGTAAGAACAAGTCACCAAGGATCCGACATCAGGCATTCGAAGGGTCAACGGTCGTGTCGGACGGGAAGGAGGAGGTTCACGCGTCCCGAATTGCGAGGATCGAAGTTGGGCGTCTCCCGGGTCTTACGAGCCGATAGCTGCGCCAAAGAGAACGTACCGGTGGGTATTATATGTGCAACTTATAGGTGTTAAGAAACACGTATTTGTAATTTAGAGTAAGAGATTTTGTAAATTAGATTGTGTTTATTTTGTATTTCTTGTATTGTGTCTTGGGATAATGTATTTTCCGTAGCAGTGGCGTACAAACGTTATTTCTCGTAGTTTATTTCACAATATATATACCTACATATATATATATATATATATATATATATATATATATATAAGATTGAAGCTAGTAGTTGAGGGGGATAGGAGGGAGTCAGTGGACACATATTTGGTGTTGTGGACGTCCATGGCGATAGAAGAAGGCTTTTTCTTGGAGCTTTCGGGCATCCGCCCTTCTTCGGCACAAGAGTATTATATATATATATATATAATCTAAGCCTAAATTTGTTTAAATTGATTTATTCCCACTTCTTAATGTTTGTTCATATCTTTTATAGATTTTCATTGAAAAACAAATTGTTTTTAAACCAAATATTATAGTATACGAAAATAGGCGGATTAACACTGGAATTACTGAAGGTAGTTGCCTACCTAGAATTACGACTGGGGTCATTTTTATCCCTAATTTTATGAAAATATTTGGCTAAATATATTACTTTCATTTAATTAAATGGCATTCAATATGTCGAAAAATTATCTTTAATGTTATAATTTATTAGTTTTTGTTTGGTTTTACAATGATTTATTTAAAAAAATAAAAAAATAAAATTCATTCGTGTTCTCTTGTTAACATCTTTGGTCATACAGTCTACACAAGTGGTCAAATGTTTTCCTGTACACACTCTGCATGTAAATTTTTTGCAAGTAGCACACGTGTCAATTGTTTTATTACCATTGCACTTCCGAATTTGGCATTTGCGACACTTTTTGCTTGAGGCAAGATCTGACTCATCCACTTCAGACACATCAGGCGACATTAGTTTTGCGTGTCTTCATGTACATACTTCATTCTAAGTTCCTGGTAAAACATTAGAATAATGTTTCTTCTCGTCTGTTTTCTCCCTGTGATTTCTTTGTGCAATATCCAAACGTTTATTGCAGCCAAATCTAAAATATGTATTGAATCATCGTGTCTTCTTTTGCGTGCACGACCCAGTCCTCGACATGGTGCTTGCATGTGGTCCGTAGCACTTATAGTCTGAAGAAATGTGGCGGCATCATCTTTTTCTTCCTAAGAATCAACAAAGTTTTCCGACTCTGACACCGAATCGCTGGAATTTACAAAAGTTCTCATCTTCAGAGTCTTCTTCTTGACCACTGACAGCATCATCTGAATTATCATCCGGAATATCCTGTAAATATTTTCGAGCCTCTTCAACTGTGATGCGTTGGCGTTGCGACATAATGTGTATGACTTGAGCACCGCAATATTATTACAATTACTATAATTCAATCCAGCAAACACAGAAAAAACAAATTAGTTATAAAAAGGGAAGAACAATATTTGAAAGTTCCGATCAATCTGCTAGCAAACAGCAAACTGAGCCGTGATACGAAAACGCTCGTCGACAGGTTCATACACGTGAGTTGTCGAACTACAATGTTGCCGCTACATAGTCATTCGCTACTATGCACAATAAATTAGAGGTAATTGAATATTGTAAATACAATTGGAATCATTTTCGAGTATTTTGTAAAGAACACTTTCAACTATTCGGCATGAAATAACATACGCTACGCGTGATATACATCACAGGGGTCCATCACAGGCATTCCTATATCTTCAGTTAGAAGAAAGATGTGCTCAAATTCCTAAAACATCAGGAAATAATATTTGTCTTAAATATTAGCACAATGCTAATAAATAAGTGGATATTTATTTTTGTTACTATCGTTAACAAGTTATAGTTAAAACTTCGGAATAGCGTGAAAATATCAGTAAAGTGTTGTTTCAGAAGACGAGAGAAATGTAAGATATACATTTCTTATTTAATTAGGTGAATACACACGCAAACATTGCTCTTCTAGGATCGAAAGTTTTGATTGACGTAATAGAGAAAAACTCTCGCATTTATGATATCCCTTTAGGGTATTTAAATCATTTAGCGAACACGAAAAACGAACGAATAACTTTTATGGATTTTGTGGTTATTTTATATAATTACCTTCAGAGATTTCTCATTCTTCCTTAAACGCACAAAGTTCCCCAATACATCACGCCTTAACCGCTCAAAGACGACACGCCTACCGAAAGATAAATACGAAATGAGACGAAGGAAATAAATGTGGTATACACGTCAAGGATATGGGATCTTTCTGCGGGAATCTTCCCCCCCTCTCTCTCTGTGTATATATATATATATATATATATATATATATATATATATATATATATATATATATATATATGTATGTATACATATATATATATATATAAAATCTTCCTTATTTTATGCGAAGTGAATTTCGAAATAAAGAAAATTTCGACAAGACTTTATCCCTGGGAGATAGAGGGAAAGAGAGAGGAATTGGATGGGAGGGGGGATAGAAAGAGAGAAGAGAGGGATGGTGGGTGGAGGAAGGAGGCTGAGGGAGGATAAGAGGGGATAGGAGCTCTCGGGAATTGAGGGAAAGAAATATGCGACAGGTTTTGGCCTCTTGGCACCATCTCTCTCCCTCTCCCTCCATCTCTGTTCGCTCCTTTTTCTTTCTATATTTCTCCTTGCTGCTTAGCCTTCTTTTCTCCCTCTCTCCTTCCCATATCACTTTTTCTTTCGTCATTTCGGATGTTTCTTCCTCATTCTGCTCCTTCCATCTCCGCAGCCACTCCTCCGCATCCTCTTCGCATTCGTCTTCTATTCTATCGCCTCCTATGTTCTTCTTGAACTTCTCTCTTGTCTTTCGTCTCGCCACTGCCTTTCCACTTATCCTTTATCCTCTCTGTCTCCCATTTACCATTCCATCGCTATCTTCTCTTAATTTATCATCCCCTTCCTCCACCCATCCTCCAATTATCCGCCTTATCTTTTTCCAATTTTTTCTTCCAAACTCAGAATTCCCCCTCCTACCTCGCCCACCTTTCCTTATCCTCGACACCAATTCCATTAACTTTTCTGATACATATATAGTATATTTTGCAGGCGTTGGCTTTGGCGTAGCGTACATGTAGCAAACCGGTGCAATGCACCGGAGCCTCCAGTCAAAGGGGGCCCCCAAATGACCCTCACATCCTATATGTTTCATGATAAAATTAATGATATGGGCCCAAAATCGAATTTTGCACGGGGGCCCCATAAGAGTTTGCTATGCCATTGAGCGTTCGGGCATTTTGGTTTGAAAATATTAGCCGTGACCTCATAATTAATTAAAATGCGAGAATGAGAGTATCTTAAAATGTAATGAATTATTTAAAGAACAGCGTTAGTATATAAATATCCCAAATTGCACGAAAACCTGAATTTCGAGGTAAAGAATTTGGAAGTTAATGTTAAATTCGTAGACACAAAAAAATAATTTTGATTGTCCTCCAAATGATTCTCTTCTACCAATTCATATTATTTTGCGTTATAGCAACGAAAATAACCAATTTTCTGAGTAGATAAGCAGAGTTGCTCAGAATATCGTTAGTAATTTTCTTTACCTTTGTTTCATTTATGAAATCTACAATAAAAGTAAAAAGAAAACGATAACGTTAAACATTATGGAATTATGGTGTATTCGCCGTTTTGATTAGAAATATCCTGTCCTCTCTACCCCTCCCCTTTGTCTCAGCATGTGCCCTTAATCATACAACCTGAATCTAATTTCCCAGAATTCTTTCGGATTCTCTCATTTCCCTTCACAGCATGTCTTATTTTCATCGCCATGATAAAATCTCGGATGGGGAAGTCTTTTCCTTCTGCAGATAGAAGGTTCTTTTGGATTTAACATTTCTCAAGAACATTTTAACTGCGGAGAATTATGTCTCATATTGTTTTAGCCAGAGTTACATAGTCGGCAAAGGATTGTGCATTGCGAGATTCATTTGAATTGAAACAAATATTGGCAACACATCTGATTAAAATCGATTGAAATTTTCATGGAACTGGTTTAGCTTGAATATATAACATCGTTGGCGCATAACTACATCCTTCGAATAATTGAGTGGTTGTGGTCATGATTGTCTATTTTTAAATAAATAAATAAATAATTACGCCTAGCATTTACTTGATATTTACTATAGGAGTTATGACTGACCCTAGCTGTATATTGGCTGAGTTATTCATTTGAATACTGAAAATTAACCTTTCGTAGTTCCTGTAAAAGAAACATCTAATGGGGAAGGATATTTAAAGCACCCTCCAATCTCGCCTTCCAATTTATCTCTCTCTATTTCCTCCCAACTGACCCTCTTCGTCACGCCCTCGCCTTCCTCTCACTCTTTCTTTACTCAATGTTTTATTGCCTGACGCCTAACCTTGAATTCTCCTTAATTATTTGTCGCCATTACTTTCAGTGCCTAATTAGTCTCTTTTATCGTTCGATGCCCTTACTTTTTGTCCGAAGGAAATTATTTGTTTATGTCTATAATTGATTACGCCATGGATTACAGATAACGTCTTGTCACGATGCCAATGACGTAGTTTCTTCCTAGCCAAACGCTTTCACTCCTTTCTCCTGCAATTTCTCTTCTCTCTCCTTCTATCCTTCGATGGAATCCTATTCCACACCTCAAAATTCTTCCTTTATGCTAGCGAAATCTTTTTCCACTCCTTCCACTTATTTGTATTCCACGTCTTATAATCTCAGAGTCTAAAAAGTTTTATCAGAAAAACCACGCAATATCCGAGATCAAAAAAAAAATCAAAACATTAATAGAGAAACGTTTTACGACCCTTTTCACTAGGGAAATATAGGAAGTTGAATGCAAATTTTCGCAGATTTCTGTTACTGAAGAAAAAGTGTCGCATTTAAACATTTTAGTGGGTATTTATTGTGAATGATGGGCGATGGGGTAATCAAGTATATTAGTTTCTTAGTTCTTCTTAAGTGATAGCAGTTAAGGTGATAACAATCATTAATGTTGATTTGGAATATTAGCTGTTATCTTTCCTTTTATTCCGTAGAACGTACAATTATGGAATCATGCTTATACGAGTTTATCTTATCCAGATGCGAGTTATGGATTTATTTCCTTTGTTGTCAATTTTATCACGTATGCGCGAAGAAAAAGTCTACTATATCACTGTATGCGAAAATCAGAAGTGCGAGTAGCGGGGTCATTCCTCAGTATGAACTATGATAGTCTCTTTTTGCTGGTATCTAACTAACGTTTTAATCAAGCTGTTTATTTAGCTGTTACTGCTCTGTTATTATTATCTATTCGTTATATCGCGATAAAAAAGGAACCAAACATTGAAATGAAAATATTTTGTCTCTAGCTTCTCAGAGAGAAGATTTATAGTGAAACAAAAACTATTTTAGTATTGAAGTTTTATAAATGACAATTAATATACATTTTCCAATTTTATTCACCTTCAAAAATATTTATAGTTCATGAACAATTAATATTTTGAGTATTTGCTGCTTGATAGGTAAGTTATATTCACCGAGAAGAGAATGTGAAACATCTGAAAAAATTTTCTATTTGGAGGAACCATACTCCTCGATGAATAATAAAAGATTAATTCCCCCAAAGCGGCGGTCGTTAGTTCCCATCTCTAAACTACGGTCGATCTGCATCCAATTCAATGACCGATTCTTATCTTGATTCCCACGAACCCATTCGACCTCACCAATCCGCGTCCCGTTTTCACCCTTCCACATCGTTCCAATTGTTTATGCCCGAGGCATTTTTGTTCAACACGTTTTTTAGGAAATTTTCTCTTTATTACTCACCTCTCCCCTTATCGCCCTCAACGTCCTTCCCCTTCTTCCTACCTTCTCTCATCCCTCAAAGAGAAACCTATCTCCTACTCTGTCCATCTCAACTCTTCACCCTCACGCACTCTCCCTCTTTCCCCTTCTCCCTCCCTCTCTCTCTATCTCTCCTCCACCCTATTCCCCTCCAAGGGCCAATGGGTCCTGAAAATGGGTTACGTGGCCAGAATTCGGATGGTACGTCTTGCTTTTGGAGATTGGGATTACGCCGGGTAATCGAGTGGGAGGGTTATGGAGAAAGAAGGAGAGGGAAGGAGGGAGGGAGAGGGGGTGGGTTGGGGGGGGGAGAGTTTTGGAAGGAGGGAGAGAATTAGAGAAGAAGAAAGGAAGAGAGAAAAAGGAGTAGATGGATTCGAGGGAAAGATAAAAAGAAAATCGGAGATAGAGATAGGAGTGTGAGGGAGATTGGAAGGAATAAAGAAGAAGGACGCGGATGAGGTCGAATTCGTAGGAAAGTATTTCCATCGCACTGAAGGAGAGAGTTGTAGGAGGCTGGGAAGAAAGTGAAGAATAGAGAGGGAGAGAGAGAGAGAAAGGGCAGTGGGAGGAGGAGGAGTAGGGTGTGCGGAGGGAAGAGGGTCGGAGTGAAGCGAGAGGGATTTGAGGGTCAAAGGTGGAAAAGAGAGGATGAGATGCAAAGGGAAATTGAGATCGGATTGGCATATGGGTTGAGGGGGAGGGAGGGAGGTAGGGAGGGAGGTAGGGAGGGAGGTAGGGAGGGAGGGAGGGAGGGAGGGAGGGAGATGGGTAAGGTGGGAGATTCGGAGGGAAGGAGATAGAGAAGTAGGGAAATAGGGATGGTGGGAGATGAGGGGTGAGGGAGATAGGGAAGGAGGGAGATGGGGAAGGAGGATGAATTGCCTGAGCGAAAGCGGGAGTGAGAAATAGGAGAAAGAGAAAGCTAGCGGTAAAAGTGAAGAGGAATTATGGAAGATGGATCATTGAGTTGGATGAGAATGAGAGTGGGTGATCATTTGAAGCGTGATAGGGGATATGATGTGATGAACGAATGGATGACGAGAAAAGAGAAAACGAAGACAAATAATCCTACGTGGAGTGGTTTTTGAAACTCTATTTAACTCCAATGATTCGCTTTAAATATCCACTGGTTGAAATCCATGCCTAAGAAATGATTTATAAATATGTTAATGTAACTCTGTCCATGTTGATTTGCAAAGACATCAGTAGTCATTAATTTACCAGCCAGTGATTGAGCAGTAATATATAATAAATGATCGGAATTACAGTAAAAGAAGAGCGTGAAGACAAAGGATTTTCCGTATAATATTAATTTAGCAATATTCGTTTCTCATCAAAACGGTCGACTTTCGAACACCATTATAACATCATTCGTCCTTTCTAGTTATGACACTCCCAGTCAGCATCGTTCAGGCCTATTTTCTTTAAATAAAATAATTCTCGGCAAATATGGTCGTGATAACGATTTACGGCCGACTACAATAATAACGACGCAGCATTAATCACTTTAAGAGCTCGAAAGATTTATGATTATGGAAAGTTGAATGAATAGGGAAGGAAGATTAGTGCATTCTACACGTTACAGGATGAAGGTAAGGGAGGATATTGATATACGTCGGTGAGATGAGAGGTGCAGAAAAGGAGGATGTGAGAGAGGGATAATGGATGAAGAGTAGGAGAGAGGGATAATGGATGAGGAGTAGGAGAGAGGAGGATGGGAGAGAGGGATAATGTATGAGGAGTGAAAGATAGGAGTGAGGAGGATGGGAGAGAGGGATAATGGATGAGTAGTGGGAGAGAGGAGGATGGGAGAGAGGGATAATGGATGAGGAGTGGAAGATAGGAGAGACGAGGATGGGAGAGAGGGATAATGGATGAGTAGTGGGAAAGAGGAGGATGGGAGAGAGGGATAATGGATGAGGAGTGGGAGAGAGGAGGATGGGAGAGAGGGATAATGGATGAGGAGTGGAAGAGAGGAGGATGGGAGAGAGGGATAATGGATGAAGTGTGGAAGATAGGAGAGAGGAGGATGGGAGAGAGGGATAATGGATGAGGAGTGGGAGAGAGGAGGTTGTGAGAAGGGGATAATGGACGAGCAGTGGGAGAGAGGGATAAAGGATGAGGAGTGGGAGAGAGGAGGATGGTAGGGAGGAGGATGGGAGAGAGGGATAATGGATGAGGAGTGGGAGAGAGGAGGATGGGAGAGAGGGATAACGGATGAGGAGTAGGAGAGAGGAGGATGGGAGAGAGGGATAATGGATGAGGAGTGGGAGAGAGGAGGATGGGAGAGAGGGATAATGGATGAGGAGTAGGAGAGAAGAGGATGGGAGAGAGGGATAATGGATGAAGTGTGGAAGATAGGAGAGAGGAGGATGGGAGAGAGGAGGATGGGAGAGAGGGATAGTGTATGAGGAGTGGAAGATAGGAGAGAGGAGGATGGGAGAGAGGGATAATGGATGAGGAGTGGAAGATAGGTGAGAGGAGGATGGGAGAGAGGGATAATGGTTGAGGAGTGGAAGATAGGAGAGAGGAGGATGGGAGAGAGGGATAATGGATGAGGAGTGGAAGATTGGAGAGAGGAGGATGGGAGAGAGGGATAATGGATGAGGAGTTAATGATAGGAGAGAGGAGGATGGGAGAGAGGATAATGGATGAGGAGTGGAAGATAGGAGAGAGGAGGTAGGGAGAGAGGGATAATGGATGAGGAGTGAATGATAGGAGAGAGGAGGATGGGAGAGAGGGATAATGGTTGAGGAGTGGAAGATATGAGAGAGGAGGATGGGAGAAAGGGATAATGGATGAAGAGTGGAAGATAGGAGAGAGGAAGATGGGAGAGAGGTATAATGGATGAGAAGTGGGAGTGAGGAGGATGGGAGAGAGGGATAATGGATGAGCAATGGGAGGTAGGAGGATAGGAAAACGGAGATAATATCGAATTATAGATATGAGAGAGAAGGAACATGGGAGAAGAGGGATAATGGGGAATTGGAAGACAGGAAATATTTTGGTATGAAAGCTGTTTCTCTTGAGGTAGATAGGAATGAAATTGAGGGAAAAGGATATTTTGTTTCCGCCTCTTAAGCTGTGTGCCCAAAGTCGAGATACTCCTTTCCGCTTTGATCGCTGAATTGAGTCCATCTCTATATAATAATACTCTCTCTTCAACCCCACGATTTATTTATCTTTATCTGTCAGGTCTACTTCGGAAGATTCGTTTGGGTTTCAGTAGTTATTCCCTACGACCGACAGATTTGATGAATTTCACGCTCGGCGTGATAATGGTTAATGTAAGGTTCGGATTCAGGATTTTCGTATCTTTTTGCTCTTATATTATCCGTTTCGAATTGTCTCTCGATATGGAAAAGGGTTCGGTCGGATGGAGCAAATCTTCCCCACGTGCACTCTACATCTTAATGTCGCGAAAGCTCTCGGATGCTGTAGGGAGAATCGTTCGAAGAAATTTAAACGTAGTTTAAACTTGCTAAAATTTAAAATAGATGATTGGGACTCGGTTTTTCATGGCTTCCTGCTACAATAAATAACTGCTGCAGTAAGTTACACATTTTGCCAAATAATGAACTTAAATCAATTCTTAGACTGTGAATTTTCAATTTATAGTACTTCTGTAAATCCAATATGTATGTCGAACGGATATTAATTATCTATATTATTGTTTATAACTGTCGCTTTTAAATGCAATTTTTTTATTGATATTGATTATAATTATGCTGAAAATATCTATTACAACACTCGGAAGGATCGTGTAGAATCAAAAATGCCTAATATCGCCGTTTTAATATGGTGATAAAAAGGATTTGAATTTCACAATTACAAAATTAGTTGCATTTAACACCAATATTCCTAAATCCTATAAATCGTTAACGCTGTTCACGTTTTCAGATGTCTTAAAGTGCGAAGGATGAAGTTGATCGTTTCGTTACTTCAAAACTTCCGAAGTTTAAACTTGGATTTTAAAATTACAATGCACCGAAGAATTTGTAAAAACTTATTTTCACCAGAGCGGAGGTATTTAGGAAATTTTCAGTTTCTTGTAGCTCTTCGTATCGTTCAATATGGACAGAAGTTGAATTTTCCGGTTAAAATAACTTTCTGAGAACGACCAATATTTATACTGTATAGAGATACGGTTAGAATGTATTTAGTACTCGCACACGCGTTTTTCAAAGAGCATCGTTAGAAAAAGTTGAATCCTCTTACAAACCAATTCGTTGATGATGGTTCCTCAAATTAAATATCCGCAGGGACATTTTTATCCTGATACATGGCGTGGGCGGCGGTTTTCGTTAGAATTTTTGTTTATTAAACTGCCTTTCGAGTGATAAAATACGAGCTCAAGACACGAGGAAAGTAAATTAAAAAAACCATGGGTAGAAGAGAGGGATAAGGGCGGGGGGGAGAGAAAGAGAAAGTAAACAGGAAGAAAAGGAAAAATAAAAGAGGTGAGAAGGGGAGAGAAGGATTAGATAGGAGGAGGAGAGGACGGGAGAATATGGAGAGTGGGAGGAGGTGTAGGGGGTGGGAGAGTATGGAGAGTGGGAGGAGGTGTAGGGGGTGGGAGAGTATGGAGAGTGGGAGGAGGTGTAGGGGGTGGGAGAGTATGGAGAGTGGGAGGAGGTGTAGGGGGTGGGAGAATATGGAGAGTGGGAGGAGGTGTAGGGGGTGGGAGAGTATGGAGAGTGGGAGGAGGTGTAGGGGGTGGGAGAATATGGAGAGTGGGAGGAGGTGTAGGGGGTGGGAGAGTATGGAGAGTGGGAGGAGGTGTAGGGGGTGGGAGAGTATGGAGAGTGGGAGGAGGTGTAGGGGGTGGGAGAATATGGAGAGTGGGAGGAGGTGTAGGGGGTGGGAGAATATGGAGAGTGGGAGGAGGTGTAGGGGGTGGGAGAGTATGGAGAGTGGGAGGAGGTGTAGGGGGTGGGAGAATATGGAGAGTGGGAGGGAGGGGAGGAAAAATTTGAGAGGAGGTTGACAGAGAGGATTTTTCTCATCGTTCAAGTCGCACCCGCGGAAAGGATAAAAATGAGGGTAGAAGTTTGGTTAGGAACTCTAGCTTAAACTCATAAAAAAGTTTGCGTCCCACAAAGCCAACCGGACTATTCTCTACGGTGAGGAAGGGAGAGAGAGAAAAGAATTTATGGAAGGAGTTGGGCAAGAATGTAATCGTTCCTTATATGAAACGCTCCATTAAAAAGTATGATAGAGGCCTGTGAGCGATGTTTAACCTTGGAGCTTCGAATAGATATATCGCATGAATGGTTTTAAATTATGGAGATGTTACTCATTCGCCTCTTCCTTTTGGTTATAAAGATATCCGACAACTTTGCGCAACTATAAAAAATCGTCTATATTTTCATAAATAGAACTGCCGAATTTGTATAATTTTTTATGAGAATCTCGTCAATTTTGCGACGAAATATTATGTTTTACAATCAAAGCAATCCGCCAACGCCTTTTTCCCCATCCACATCCCTCCTGATAAGTCTTAATACTATAAACTAGTATAAGTGCCCGTTAAAAATGACGGGGATGATCGATTATTCTGAAATAAAATTGGGGCAGTCTTCTTTGACCTGAAATCATTTCTCCTGCTGAGAGGGTTGCCTTCTATTCGAGCAAAGGTTCGAAACCTTTGCTGCATTTATTGCGCTTCAAAAGCTGATCTTAGTCACCTCTTGACTGGTATATTTATGTTTTTCAGAGCGTGACAGATGGAGTGACAAAAGGTCAAAAGGACAGAATAAGGCTTTTATATAGTACCGATACATTAAAACATTTTTTTATTATATCATAATTCTATCCTGAAAATTTCATCAAATTCGGTTCAGTCATTTACGAGATATTAAGCTTCAACACAACGTTTGCTAAGGCTTTTATTTATATGATGCGTATATTTCCACATTGGGACTAACAAATGATATCGGTTTAATCAATTGTTTTACGAGCTAAATTACGTAACTATACGATGACTGAGTACAGCTTTTTTTCATTATTTAGGTATTTTGCTTCGCGGTATGGAATGAAGGATGCCTTTCTGGTTTTAGAAAGCATTTTGCGGTTCACACAAAAGGACAGAAAAAATACGTGAATTCTCGATATTGACTCGGAGGCAGCTAAGATTTCATCGCACTTTGCAAACGAATCAATCTTCAGGGAATAGAATATATATGGAACGAATAATTCTCTTCTCAGGCAGACGATTAAAAAGTTAAAATCTAGGATTTGAAGAATATAACTGGAATCTTGTAATTTTGCCGCAAGCGTTATAAAGTGCAATGAGATGGTGAATCCTGATCAGAGTAATGAAATCCTATTTGCAATTAAACCGAGTTAAGCATTCCACATTAATTACGCAAGATTGCAAATATTTGAGAACATTTTCAAAAGTTTCTATGTAATTCATTGAAGCAGTGAATCAGAAAGAAAAGCGCACTAAAACATGAAAGTTGCAGCTATTTAGAAAAGCAGAATTGAACAGTTTAAAACACACTCTAGAGATGAAAATGTTAACTTATACCTCAATTGACTGACTAAATTGATATAATTTCGCAAGTGTAATGAATTATTAGTAAGATTATTTTTTCGATGCAATTTTTGTCACAAGCATGAAATTTTTAAGAAAATTAAATTCGAAAATAATGACCTGTTTAGTAATAAAAGGCCGAAACATAAAACACGAAGAGGCATCGATGGAGTTTCGACCCCAACTCATAGTTACGTTCTGCTATCCCTTCAAAGTGAGAAATAGGCCAGTTCACAGGCGCAAATGAAAAAGAAAAAAACCTAACGTTGGAAATCAGCGAAATGTAAGAGAATCTTCTGAGTTAAAAAACCGCTGCTAATTTTAATCCCACAAAAGAGAATAAGCGGACCGACTTAAAAAATTATCGCCATCCTAAATAAAAGCGGTTTTGATGTTTCTGAGGAATAAAAAGGCAGGGCGCCGTTATGCATCCCGGCGAAAAGCGTAATAAAAACAGAGGAACACGGGAACAAAACTACGGGCGGAAGAAATGAATATGCGATGCGGTTAGGTGGCAGGTATGTGCGTGTGTGTGTGCGCTCTCTCTCGTTGTGAGGTTTTGCGGGGAAAGGGAGTGCGTTAGGAAGGATCGCCCTTTAGGTATCTGGGAGAGGAATTAATGGAAGGGAGCGGAAGGAGGGAATCGCGCTGAGTGCGTAAAAGGGCCTCGTGGTCAGGTCTCACTCTCAAGAGAGATGAGGTAGGTGGGGGAGTTGGGCGCTGCGGTGGGCTTGGCAGGGGCGGATTCCGTATAATTCTCTCAAGCTGCCGGAATCGTGTAAATCCCGGGACCCGTGTTCCAAACCGGAAAAGCTAGGGTTCGGCCGGAAGCACGACGCCATTCCAGAGATCCTGGCAGAACCAGCCACTCCCATATCTCTCCGGCGAATAATCAGAGCGGCCCAATCCATTAGCGAGGGGTCCGCATCCGGAGAGGAAACACCATCGGAGGGGTAACAGACTGTCCGCCAGACACTGCGCGAATTATGTGACAGCGATACTCGCCTCTTAAAGGTGTTAGCGAAGTCGGTGGCGAGATGCGAACGGGATGTATCAATTACCACGCCGCCGTTATGGAGGAAAGGGCATTATGCGAGATGCTATGACTATGCATATGCATGCCGGGGTCTCTAAAAGGGGTTTGTTACTTCCATATCGCAAATACATACTGCCTCTCTCTCTCTCTTCGTGTTTCCACATTTGTATGTGATAGAGACGCCAATCCAGAGTGGGAGGGCAAATGAGCAGCGAGCAGAAAATGAAATCTAGTGAAATGGATCCCAGCGATTGCAGGGAAGGGTAATCGAAGAGGACTTTGGCGTGCGTATATACGAATAGCACTTTAACCCTTTACGATGTTGAAGGATGGCTTCGGATTATAGGTGATAAGCAATGGACGCAAGAGGAACTCTTTTTGGATAAAATAAACAACATCGAGTAATATGTTACCCATGATATATTGTCGGTTCAAAGTCTGTATGCTTCGTCTCGGCTGACATATTAAAGTTTTATTAATTTATCTTTCGTAAGGGATTCGCAGAACACAATACCCTTGAAATAGCTAATACGGGAAAAGGACATTTTTCGATTTTTTTCTTTAAACTTTTTTATAACCGTTTAAAAACCTAGTAATATTTGTGATTTTTGCACATAAATTTAGGGTTTAAAATCCAACCCTTTTGTATGATTGATACTTGTTAATAGTAATGGTTTTATTGATCGCTATATGTAAAGGTACTAATGAACTAAGCTATTGCAGATTTCGCTGTTTTTTGCAGTATGACAAATAAAGATACGATGAAAAAGAAAAAAACAGAACCAATGTGTTATTATACCTTTGGGAAGAGAGTTTCGTGTACATTTTAGAAGTTTTAAGCTGAGAGTTATCAAAGAAGAGACAATTTCAGAATACATTTTAGCGTTAACTGGCATACGCAGGGAATATGAGACAGATCTTATTTTGAAATCATCCAAGGCGACGTGGGGATTGGATTTGATGGCGAAATAACTTAAGGGAACGTTTTTTCTTATTTTTTTGGAAGAAAAGGACGACTTCCGCAAAATGATATCATGTCCGCCAAAATTGGCGATTTAATTTGCTAACGTTGAATATCCAGCAGAATCATATACTAATCATCCATCTTGCTCAAGATTTTCGCATGTTTCTGGAACGACAGTGTGTAACTTCATTTTTTAAAAAAGTCATGTGACAGGCGTGGATTCTCCGTTATATTGAAATTTTTAAGGAAAATATCCAAAGACAGGAACACGGTATAATAGTACAAGAAAAATAAAAACGCTATTGTAACATCGACCTATTCACGATCATTACACCTGTCAATACATGTAATTAAGAATCCGATTTTATTCGAAGAGCATGAGATGTTATCGAGGAATTCAGTGACTATCGCTTTTATTTTTTTATACTTATCTGTGGATGAAAATATTTTCACAGAAATATTTGCTGGTGACATATTAATGATTTAGTAATTATTAGGAAATACTAGCTAGTAATTACACTTGCGGGGGTCCGAATAGCAGTGTCCTTCAATTCAGGAATTTTGAATAAAAATGCAACGGAATGGATCATTTACAGTATATTTCTGGTATACAACGTTAGCAGTGAGATTAATGTTATGTATAATTTTTATTTTTAAATTTCCAGATGCCTTGACGCGGGACAGAGCTACGTATAATTGGATATGCGAGAAAACAGGGTCAGGTAGATGACGGCCAACCGTTTATAATGTTTGACTCATTAAGAGTCATTGCAAACGAGAGATGTATGGGATATTTGATGTTGAAGGGAATTGTTTAGATGATATGAGGTCTATGCGTTCTAATAGAACCCTTCTTCAAGCAGTTTTGCCAGAAAAGGTCTGTAAATCCAGAGTTCTCGCAGACTGAGGAAATTGAACTGGGGTATATTTTAACGGTATAGAAATTATGGATTTCTTCTTTTTCGTCGATTAATTTATAGATTACGTCCCCTAGACGTTTTGTGTACAATTAAATCTCTCTCGGTTCCTAAAGTTAAATCTTTTCTACGTTAAGGGTCACGTGTAGCAATATACCTTCGGTGGTTGCTGCGCATGCGCGAGAGAGAGAGATGGCCCGTGAGAGTCACTATGGTCGTTATCTTAAACTTCGAGACACGCTTGGAAGTGATATCAACTTGATTAATATTACGTAAAGTCGATCTCTTTACACGCACTTAGGCTGCGCAATTACAAATGAAACGGTTTTTCTCGAATTAGTCCAAGGAGACAAATTCTGGTCGATGGAGAGAACAGATATTCGTTCGCCACACCGCAGAGTGGTCATCTCAGGCGCTAAGGGATATTTGTTGAAAGTTTGAGGTTAACTGAAAACTCTCTTGTGTTTCTGCCTCATTTCCAAAAAAACCCGTGGACATAATTTCGACGAAAGGGCCTACGGATATAGAATCGGAACCCTCCACATCTCCACTAATTTCCTATAAAGGAGTTCTTCTGACGTGAAAGGCGTTTGAGGGGAAGAATGGATGAATAACGATTCTTGAATTGATGAATCGAGGAAAAGTTTTTCGTTAGCGATTCCATTATTTCCGGTATGATTTGAAATTCATGAATACAGATTTTATTACTGAGGCTGGACGAATAGGCTGAGTGTCTCCAATCAAATTTGTTAGCTGTTTGTTTAGCCCTAACTTTTACCCCACCGGAGAATCTCTTGGAGTTTTCACGAATGTTCTAAATGCAGTAGGAAAACATTTCAACGGTTTATGTGTCGTTTGATTCTCTTATAATTAACTTGAATATATTCTTCGTATTTCTGAGAGTATATTATGTATATAGATATAATGAAGTAATAGCTCTCAAAATTTATTTTCTTTGTTTATTAAATGTTCGACACTCATTCATCAAGCGATAAAATGGAATGGTTGTGAATAATTAACTTATAATTGCTGAGTGGGTCGCTTCAGAACCATCCCAGAAGGAATAGATAGGGAGTGGCACCTGATCTAGGGATATAGAACAATGATATTAAAAGGTTTTTATGATAACAATTAACTATTGGAAGATTCATATATCTAATGTTCTTTTCGAAACTTTCAAACAACGCTGCTAGCCAAAGTTAACCCTCCAACCACACACTTGTGTCTCAGGGACCCCAGTGTTTTGTTCCGGAGTTTGTGGAAGGCTAAGTTTGCATCCGGTGTTTTGGCACTTTTTGTAAATTCAGTTGGTATTCCTGTCTGCCATATCACGCGTGCCTAGGCACCAGTGGCAATCTGACCATCCACAGTAAATGTTCAAAATAGTGATGGGGTCCACTGGATCCGAGTGTACCATCGTATTACTAATTTCTATACAAAGTTAGTTATACTGGTGGGCAGTGCACCTGCCTTCTAACCCAAAGGTCGCGGGTTCGAATCCCGCTTTGGGCATGGATGTTGTGATGCATGTTGATTTTCTCTAAGAGAATTCGACGGTGCAAAATAACCTTAGCTGTTGACGCACCTCAAAAACCTAATTACTACTACTACAAAGATTTTTTAATCAGAGTATATTTTCTGTTGTAATTAACATATTTCTACTTCTACCTTGTATCTAATTGTGTCTTTGTTTATTGTATTTAGTTTGATGTTGCTTTCTATTAGGTAATTATCACGTAATTGCGTCATAGCGGCTAAGTACTGAAGTAGAGATCGAAAGAGCGCTATTAGATTTGGATGATGACCCGGAGGAAGAGTTTTTAGGAGGTATGACGATTCTGATATTTGGATAGGAATGTTCGGTGTGCACTTTGCTCAAGGGAGAAAGACAGGGAAACCAAACTGTTGTGCAGCAGCTGCTTACAAGCAATGTGCTATTAGCACAGGGCGATGCTTTGTAAGGAATGCAGCAAGTAAAATTGGATGATTTGGACAAAAATTAGAGATGTTCTACTGTTACTATGATTACCAAATTTTTTGTCAGTCATCTAGCATCTTTATGTGTTAGGTTTTTATTGGTTTTATATACAAATTTGAATAATGTTTTAATAAAAAATTAATTTTTAAAAAAGGTGAATTTTTTAAAACCTAAATAGCTCTGTCGTGATATTTCATAAATATACTTTTATTAAATGTTAAGAATCAGTTAACGCTTAACACATTATATACAATAAATAAATAAAATGAAAAAGTTAACATATTGATAATAAATATTTATTATGACATTTTATATACTTGGGGTCCCACAGACCCCAGTTTGCCGTTCTTGTAACCGTAAATGAAGTGTGTGGTTGGAGGGTTAATTTATAGTCGAATTTTCAGCAGTATTTTCATCTTAAATCTTAGACTTTTATTTATTATTTGATACTGAAGTTATAATATTAAATCGTCGAGGTCAGTATTTTATTAATAGTCTTTTATGATATTTGTTTAACCCCTCAAGCCCGGATGAGATTTATGAAAACCTACCTTATTCGCCGAATGAGGTTTTTTTAAAATACAGGTAAATGTGAGAAAATTTGCGAAAATTTTCAAAAATTCATAACTTTTGATGTTTTATTGTTATTTTGATGAAATCGTTTGTGAATATACATAAAAGATGAAATTTTTAAACAGTATCATTTAAAATATCATATGTTTCACAAAAACATGGCTGCAGTAGAAGCGAATAAACACCAATCGCTTAATTTTCCGGTGCGCGCTCACGGTTTATATTAACTTTCGGAATCGCGAGAACTATGAAATGTATTGACATGAAATCCTATTCATAAAAAATATTTAAACATTACTGAACATTTATTCGCTGAATGTACCTATCTAAACTAATTAGGTGAAAAGTTTGTCGCATATCAACTTTTCAATGTCTTGACTAGAAATATTTTACTAAGTGTTTTATTTATGATTTTTTAAAAGACGTTTTATAAATAATATAAACGTTTTAGTTATGCAGTAATCATTCTTAATCATTACCGAAGTCATATAGAAAAAATGGTTACATTTCGTTCATTAGAAGCGGAGATATGAAGTAAACTTTTAAAAGTTACATATTAGTTCACAAGTCCTTTCCCGATTGTTTTACAAGATGTACACATGCGTAATTGAATTTAGCATGAAATTTATCTTATAAAACACTAAAAATATCTAGTAATCTTCTCTGTGAAAAGTGCTTCCGAAGATGGCTCACACAAAGTATCCTTTGTTCCGAACGCAAAGTTTAGGCCATTTACTCTATATGGGTCAAATTGAGAAATCGAAAGTGCGTATGTCCGTGGTCTCTAGTAGGCTGTGGGTAAATATTTGCAGGACGTTTTCCTCGAAAAGCTACACCAAGAAAGAAGCAGATGTTTGAGAACATTCCCTTTGCCTCTTCAAACGCCCAGGAAAGAATTCTCAGTGCATTGAAAAGCGATTTTTCGAACTAGAACCACCACATATGCGTGGCAAAAATGAAAAATCTAGTGCAAACTTTATCGTACATTATAAAATCCTAAACAACAATGAAAAATACAAGATATGCATTAATACAAAGGCCAAAGCTTCCTCTTTCGAAATGTATAAAGATTATTTATATTTATGAAACTCCGTTACGCCAAAAGGCGATGAAAGGTGCAGGCACACGGTACTTCCGTGAAATATCTAGTGCAAACTTTATCGTACATTATAAAATCCTAAAACAAAACTAAAAATACTTGACACGCATTACTACAAAGGCCAAAGCTTCCTCTTTCACAATATGTAAAGGTTATTCGGATCTAAGTATGTCCCTTGCGTCAAAAGACAATTAAATTTAGTGCTGACGCACTGTAATGTCGTGGCAAAAATGAAAATTTCGTCGAAAAATATAACGTAGAATATAAAATACACAAACACTATTAAAATTACAAAGGAAGCACTAATACTAGAAAGGCCAAAGCTTTTTATTTGAAAATATATAAAGTTTATTTAGATATAAGGATGACTCTTGCGTCAAAAGACAATTAAATGTAGTGCTGACGGACGACGTAATAGTATTTATGACGGCCGCGGCGTCTACGGGTTAAAGAAAAAACAACTTCAATTTCATCAGTCGACATGAGACTCGCAGATTGAAATATCTGAGGATTAGTTTCTGATACCATTTCATTAGGAATGACCATTTGTAGCTCGAGTGGCCTATATATCAGGAGTGAGCAAACACCAAAATGGAAAGGAAGCGAGCATCGCGTTACATAACCCTACATATTCATAGTTCCGTTTCGCTTTATCATATCAAAGTGACTTTTCAAGCTCTCCAATCGGCCTCTACAAACGGATGGAAATAATCTTCGCCGGGGCCAGAGTGCAGTCATTCGAATGTCGTTTGTTTTATTCCTTCAATTTAATTTGGAGAGGGATGAGCATCCTTGGCGTTACAGGGTTTCTCTGGAAATCCCCTAGAATCCAATAGGGCGCGCAAGAATCCCTTGTCCCCTATTGATACGGTTTGGGGAAAGCTGGCGTTAAATTGGCCCAATCTCGATTTCAAAGGCGGTGATCAAATGGGCCAAACTCTTTGTTGACGGAACGACAAAGAGCATGGATTCCACGTTGGACAATTGACTCCGTCGGACGCGAACTTACGATGCATAAAGGCACGCAGTGGTCCCCTGATTTTGTTGTTCATTCCGTTTGCGGTAATGGTGTTTTACGAAATCACGGAATCGATTATTTGATTCGAATCGACGTTTGTTTAACCGACGGATAGCGAAATAAATTTAATTCGATGCAATCGAGTGTCTGTTTTTTAGTCTGGGAAAGGGGTTATGAGTTTTCCCTTTTTCTTTAATGGAGAATCTGCTTAATGGGATATGCAGACAGAGCGCAAACCTTTTGATAATTCCACGCAAAGGCGTGAGCCTATCGCGGTTTATTTCTATGAATATTAGAGAGTAAGTTTAGTTGAAGAAATGTGGAAGATTAAAAATCTAAACTCGTGCGACATGTAATGCTTGCTGCAATGCAAATGCAAAAATATGTTTTGGACTTATCATTAGCATTTTGTTTTTATATATTGTATTGATCTCAAAGAAACGCGTAAGGATAAAGAAATATGGCTTATTTTTTTACCTGACGACACAACTTATTTAATGATTTCGAACAATTGCAGTAAAAAGCAACAACACTTAGTATCTTGGAGTTGAAAATAAACATCCATATTTAGAAATGTATCAAGAGTTGCTTGTGTTAATATTTTCGTGGTTTTCTTTTAATTCAGAGTAACAGTTGATATAATTTTATCTATCTATTATTAACATCACACGTTCAACGATTTGAGTCATTTCTATTAAACCGATTGAAATGCTTTAAATATATTTACAGGTATGAATAAACATACACATCAGTGTATTCAAAGTGGCAGTAAAAGTTGTACCATATAATGATCTTTAACCAGTCACTCAGACGATAAAATTCGTTTTAAAAGGAAAATATGCCCATTTCTCGCCATTAAAAATATGCACAGTTCTTATTTTAACCAGGACTGCCGTCACTCTTCCGCGAAGTTCAATTTTGTGAACGAACGGGAAACCAGTTTTGCGTTATTTCAGCTTAAAATAGCATTAACTCTTTCAAATCGAAATCATAAAAAAGCTCACACAGACTTTGTAATCCGTTGGAATTAAATCCAAAGTGATTCCCCGATTTCGACCGCACGACTGCGCAATTAATCGACGTTTTGGAGATGGTCCATGGTGGGGAGAGGGTGCGATTTGGGGAAAGGTGTGTGGGGCGGGGGAATGGGGGGCGGATATGTAGATGTATGGATCGAATGAAGCCGTGATTTGCATAAATCCCAGCACTCAGACGGACACTGGTTTTTCCTCTCTCCACAGATCTCACGCTCTCTTTCTCTCCAAATCTCTTTCCCTCCTTCCTTCCCGCCGTCATCCAAGGCGCCCTTCCGTTACCCAGAGTCTTCGAGAACGGTTTCTCTCTCTCTCTCTCTCTCAGAGAGAGATACGTGGATACCTCTCTCTGATCGGCATCCACCTACGTCATAATGGGCTCCCCGAATCGTCTCTTCCTCACGAAATTGCACCTCAATTCCATTCTTCCTCATAAAATTCCTCTTAAACATCTGCGCCTCTGGCCGTCTTCCTCTCTCTTCGATCCATTCTCTCTATTTCACCTCAGCATTTCGCTGCAAATTTATCCCTAATCCCAGTTATATAAATTCTAAAATAATGTATAACGTGAACTTGATGTGCATCCGGGCTAATTATTTTAAATGAGTAAGAAAAAGCATTTATTGTCTTCTATATGGAGAAAAACTCAATTGTCCTAATACGCATACGTCAGCGAATTATGATACTGATTTAAAGTGACGAAATTTCTGTGCGTATTACGACAGACAACGGTAAATGTGGTCTGAAACTCGCCCAAATATTGCAAGAACATTTTAAAAGTTAATTTATTGCTTAAAATTGTTACAGTGATGACTAATTTCTAAACTCGTCAAATTTTACATCTTGTATTTTACTACAGTATTAACCTCACCACTGGTATAGTAAGTACCCAACATCACCCACCATTTTGCGCGGTCTAATGTCTTCCGCGACAACTCGCGGATGAACGAGGTGCTTAGACCGCGAACGGCAAAGCTGTGTCTGAAAAACTTGATAACGAATACGCGAACGGCGAGATTCTACTGTATTAATATGGTGCATTAAATACAAAACTCGTGATAAATGAATGCCTTTTCTCAGGAAACAGGACAGTACCATATGTTTCTTTTTACAATATGGATGAATTGCGTTATAATTTTCATGGACACAAAAGAAAATAATGTCTCCCCTCTCAATACGAAGTCAATGCTTAACTTTCCACAATTACAACATTTAAGTCGATATTGTATTAATAGTTTTCGTCGCAAATGAAAATTTAAATCACCGTGGCAGGACAAGGAGGAATAAAAATTGAGAGAAAGAAAGGAGAGATTGAATAAAAGAATCGAAGAAGGCGATCGTAATGAGACTCGACGTGCAAAGGTCGTAATATATAAGGAGTTGGAATTAAGGAGTGATATGAATGAACTGGACGAATTCTGTGAATTCATTATTGGAAGCGGTGTGTAAGACGGAAGAGTAGAGTGAGAGAAATGGCAGAGGAGTGGCCCTTCTGAAAGAGGTCATCGTAAGTAGAATTTGTAGAAGGGGAACAGATGGATGGGAAGTGGAAATTGGAGGAGGGAAGACGGGAGGAGGGGTAGAAAGGGGAATCTGGGAGGGAAGGAAATCGACAGGAAGCTCTCTCTCTCTCTATATTACTCGAGAGGTAATTGTTATAGAAAGCAGAAGAGCAATGTGACGGGATGCAGTTGGATGAAGATCCTCGAACTAGGACGTTCAAAGAAAGGCATAAAAAATATCGACAGGGTCGATAATGACTTCTTTTCGAGACGAAAAAAATATATTGGATATTTGCCAAAGTTTCTAGCAATTCTAGATACCAGAGCTGACAAGTCGCTCCCAAATCAATATCTCCGTCATTTTCTGTTTCATATCTGATAAATTTCTAATTATCTATTCTTTCTCGCTTTGATATGATTATTACTTAAGAGCTCAAAATATTAAATTTTTAAATGATCGATAGAATCAAATAAGCAATTACATTTTATGATTATAGACTTTTTTTAATCTTATAACTTTTGGAGAGAATTTTTTTCCTGTTATTCAATTTATCCTTCTCTTTTTTTAAACTGAGAATGTTATTTGCAATCGAAATCTGCATAAAAGGCGTTATAGGAGCGAGTTGATTTTCAAAAGCCAAATTATCGAGTATAATCTTATTTATTTTATTATATCGTCGCTCAGGATTTTTACTAATGTTATCGGTTCCTTATACTTGCTTCCTATTCTTTGATTAGTAGATGTAATAAAATTTCTATTCTAGAATCATTCATTGAAATTTACCTCTGATGTTATTGCTATTAATGTTTACAAAGGACAACCAACGCTCTTTTACATTAAATGCCTTATAAGGAAATAATGCAACTTCTATTCTGGTTATAGAATTCTCTCAATTTTTATACATTGTAAATGAACCATACCCTTACTAAAACAACGTTCTGGATTGCCTCACAGTTTGTGGAGTGAATATAGGAATACAGGCCCTCGCTAGAACTTCACTCAAAACTTCAGTCCTCTAGCAGTTACGTGGAGGATTTCACTTTGGATATATGGACTTAAGTATAGGATCGAGTTTTTATGCTGTTCGATTGATTGTTTTAGAATCATACATTGTCAATAACTAAATAACCGAAAGAAAGTTTCCGTTTCTACACGTGCTTTGTCTATCTCATTCTCCAGTCACATCAAAGTGTCTCCTGAAAGGGATGTTATTCAAAGCAAACGTGTCGTATTGATTGTACGTTTAATTACTTGGTACCAGACTAACATTTCTTTAAATGACCTCCTTTTTGGATTATTATTATATTTCCATCGTTCATTACCATGAAATGATTTTAAATGAAGAAAGAATATCAAACAAGAAAGTCATATTTCGCTTTGAACTTCGATAAATTAATGCATTCACTTTGTAAACGAAAACAAACTTTGTAGCAATTGAAGTAAAGAAGATGTACAGGGCGTCCACAGTGTCTTGTTACCCCCACATAAGCTTGCTGATAATTACTTACCACTATTAATTTTTATTGATAATAATATTTTTAGATTCTATGGCAATGTGTTGTACAAGTAAATACACGATATAACAAAGGATTGTTGCTGCCACGTGGGTTCATGAACGAACTTAAAAAAATCATTTGAAAACATTCTTGTTGACTTTCTAAAACGATTCAATTGTGAACCTCCTCAAAAAAAGATATTTACTATAGTAAATGGCCTTATTGTTCTTGTATTGCTGAAACTCGATACTTTACAGGGGGATGATAAGACATTGTCGATAACTGTAGTAAGTTTCATTTCTTTTAGTTCGCTTATTGCATATCAATCTACCTATCTTTTATCTAATTTAACAAATGTCCGTCCGTCCGTCTGTCTCCATTTGTATCTCGAGAACCGTTTGTCGTAGAGATATGCCGTAAACGGCGTTTTGTTTCTACTAGCTGGATGGTCCGTTCTAATAAAGGCCCGAGTTCGAATCCAGGAAACAGTTATATTTTCCTATAGGTTTACACGGGATTCTCGATTATTCAGAGTTCAAGGTTTTCTTCCTTCATTCATTAAACTACCTAAATATGGACCGATATTATTCGTTTTTACTTAATTCGACGGATAAAATTGTACACTATCTTATTATTACAATACATACATGTTATAATGTCAAAGTTTTCAAAAATACGCAATTGTTTTTGAAATTTTGTAAATATTTCATAGTTTTTCCGGGCCGCCATTATTGTTTCCTCCGATTCAATTAGTGTCAAATAAACCTTTAAATAAGTAAAAGAATAGCATTATTCGCTTCGCACTTTTGTTTAAGCATCGAAATTATTGCTGTAGCAACGTCAAAATTTATACATAGCAACGTAAATATTTACGGATAATTATTCAGTTAACTGCGTATGGGAAGCGTTTCTAACGATTTAATCAAAGCAGTTGAATCGTCCTTTCATCGTTTTAATGCTGGAGCTTTACCTTTTTGTAAGTAGAACCATTATATTATACATCTATAATGCTTATTAACGCAAATAGGCTCACGCATAAATAAAATAGATTAGAATAGGGACGTGTGTTATTTTTTTAACACATTACATGAATATCTTCTCTTCATTGTTAATCTAAATAAACGATTGAATAGATTCTTATATAAAAAAAGAAAGGATCAGTTACTGTGTAGCATGAATTTCCTCTCTAATATGACTTAAAATACAGATCTATGACTGAATTCGCATAATAGTCAATACGCACACACAGGCATGCCCCCAGCAAGTTTCGAATCCGAGAACCTTACATAAGGAGCCTATTACATTAAAATCCTATACCGGAGAAATGCATTATTAGAGTTAAATATGAATTGAAATCAACTTATTTCACAAACTTCCTAATTTATTTATAAATTAATTGAAAAAAACGCGCAAACATTGCGCGGATGCAGTTAGTATATATTAAAGTGAAACTTATGGTCAGATTATGTTTGTTCTTAATAAAAATCGACACCTTTGAAGATATCATCACGAAACGTCGCATAGGTATATAATTTTACCTTGCTATATGGAAATAAAAATTTTTAGAGGGAGAAGGTATTAATTCAATAATTATTCTCCCATAAATTTACGCGTAATTTTCCATTTTTCAGATTGCTAGGTTTTCTCTCTTCGTTCATCTAAAAACCTAAATATTGACCGATTTTCTTCGTTTTTGTTTTATTCGACGGTAAAAACTGTGTACTATCATAATCATACATTTTTACATCTTAGTTGGGTCTAAGTTTTATATTCACTAAATCCTTTGAAATTCAACGGGCACATCCGCTAGTAGTAAATAAAAGGAAACGCTCTATCCACGACGAAGAAATGAACTTATATGAAAATAAATTAGTGCTTAACGACAAAGGAATGAACGTCAATATAAAGCTTTGCTTGAAATAATTATTTATTAATTACTACTGACTATAAAATAAATCGTTGAAGTGTAAATTCAATATTTCCTTGACATCGCTTCCGATATATCGTTTTCAGTAGTTAAACATTAGACTTAAGCGATTAATATTTATCAGCTTAGGTATGATTACATAAATTGTGAAGAATGACGGGATAATCTGTGTACTCCCACACGGAGTAAACGTTTCCAATCTTGTTAATACATTTTCTAACTGTAATGTCTATTCACATAAATGCATTTCTAATAAAGATTACAGTGCTAGCACAATTTTGGACAAACATATAAATGGCGTGTAATATTGATTTATATTTTACGACAGTTTGCAGGAGATGGAATATTTAGCGTATACTTTGCTTCACGCTTTTCAGTCTGTAGCAGAGAAATCGTTTACAGTTCCGAATGTTTTATCATATTTTAAAGTTTTACAGTATCCTGAGTGTGTCAGTACACTGCATGTACCTCCTAGTGGTAGGATGCGGGCAACAGATTGCTGGCTTGCAAGGTAGTCTCTAATAGGGATCCTAGCTTGTACAGAATAGCGTAAGCGTGCTTGGGGTATTACTGAGCTTCGGTTGCGTTTGTGGCAGTCTGGCCAAAATGTGCCAATACTGACCGATAATGTGCCTTACCATTAGCAGGGAATGCTGCGTCGCCACGGGTACGACTAATGCTGGTAACCTAGTCTACTCTAATTTACCATTACTAACAAAGCTATATGAAAAGACTCGGACGACCAAAGCCATGGTGGGCGGCAGAGGTCAAATCTGGTAGGCCCATCATTAGACGACTTACGCGAGTGGAAGTTAGGCAAGTGGAATGTTAGAGGAGTGTATGGCAAAGAACATGAGTTGAATGTACGAGGATTGGATGTGCTGTGTGTATGTGAGACAAAAAGGAAGGGGAGTGATGCTGTGGTAATGAATGATGGTAGTTTAGTTTGGCTGTGTGGTCTGGTGTGGATGTATGTACATATGGGAGTCAAGGAGTTGGTTTGATCCTGAATGAAAGAGCTAAAATGTATGTGAGGAAGTATGAATTCGTGTCACCCAGATTGTTATGGGTTCGTCTTAAAGTAGGAATTCTGTTGGTTGCATGTTATGCTCCTGTGGATAGTGAGAGTGAAACAGAGAGTCGTGGGAGAAATTGAGAGGTGTTTAATAATTGTGATGCGGTGAGAGAATAACTGTACTCGGTGATATGAATGGGTGAGTAGATGTTAGACGGGAGGGCACTGAGAAAGTGGTGGACCCCTTCGATGACCCCAGAGTAAATGATAATGGTGAGAGTTTGATTGGAATTTGCATGGAAAATAATTTGTTTGTTTCAAATACATGGTATAAGCATAAGAACATCCACATATATAGGTACATGGCAGAGGGGCCACTCAAAAAGTATGATTGATTTAGTTCTGTTTAATGAAAGACTGAGAGATCTAGTGAAGGATACAAGGGTGATGAGAGGAGCTGAATGTGGGACAGACCATTTTTTGGTTGTCTCTAGAGTGGATCTTGGAAGGAAGTGGACCTGGAGGAAGAGTAAGGGTGTGAAACAGACTAGAGTGAAAGTATAGAGATTGCAAGAGTGTGAGGTAAAGATCAAGTATATGAATGTGTTGCAATGTAAATTAACTGCCCAGCAGACTGAATGGGAAGAGAATAAAATCTGATGTGGCCAACACATGACTTTCTCCATATTTGGGGTATAGATAATAAAATTATAATGAATAGCATTATGAGGCAAAATTATCATTTCGTATCGTAAAAGATTACAGTCGTCCTTATTGCCGTAAATTACGTATGTTTTGAATATGTTTACAGAATTCACCGCTACATGGTGTTGGCGCTGTATACTCAAATTAAGAAAAAGTTGAATATCTCCGAAATGGATGGTTCTACGAAAATTTGTTTCAAACAAAAGCTGGAAGAAATATTATTCTCTACAACTTTTGTCCTCTCGATGATTACCAATTACGACGTTTTTAAGGAGATATTTGACGGTAACCGAAAAAACCGATTATTTATAAATAATTCCTAAACAATAACTGCTATGGAAAATTGTTTCAAATGAAAGTTGTACGAAATTACATTCGCTATAAACTTTGTATAGAATTGTATATAAAATAATGATGTTTTAACGGAGAAGTATTGCAAAAACCGAATCGGGTTTCGAATAAACCTCGACTTCCGGTTAACCGTTATTGTCCAAAAACTATACAGTTCTTTGTGGTCATGCTAAAGTGTTATCTATGAAGTTTGGTAAGGATATGTCAAGTACTTCTTCAGTTAGAGCGCCCACAATCACATACACACACATACGCGCACACACACACACAGACATCATTCAGAAAATAGTCTAAACGCGTTATAGGGACCTCAAAATGTGTATTTCCGTTGAAATCTCGAAGTCGATTTTTTTCATGATCACAATACTTTCCCATTACTTCGTATGGAGAAAGTAATAAGGAAAGGAAATGTGGAAGAGGCTTGGAATAGACTGAAAGAGAATGTTACACAGTGTGCTTCAGAGGTGTGTGGAATGACTTTAGTGGGCTGTATGAAAAAGGATGCTTGGTGGAATGAAACAATGAGTGAAGCAGTTAATGAGAAGAAGGAGGCATATAAGAGGAAGGTTGTTGAAAGAAATGATAATGAAAGAAGGATTCTGCATGATGATTACAGGAAGAAAAATAAGGCTGCTAAGAATGCAGTTAAGGAAAGCAAAGAACGAGTACGTTTGAATGAGGCTGTAAAGATGCAGAATGATTTTGAAGGGAATAAGAAGTTATTCTGAAAGTGGATAAAAAGGGCGAGACAGGGCAGCAACAAAGGGATGAATGGGATTGTAAATAAGGATGGAGAAACAGTGTGGAATGAACGTGAAGTGACAGAATGTTGGAAGGAGTATTTTGAAGACTTGTATGGAAGTAGTTCTGAAGAGTCTGGCATCCAAAGTGATATTGACTGTATGAATGTGTCCAGTAAAGAAAGAGTTGACGAACGTGAGATTAAGGCATGTGTGAAAATGTTGAGGAATGGGGAGGTTGCAGGCGTGGATGGAATTACGGGTGAAATGCTGAAATATGGATGTAGCTTACTTATGAGTTGGATGTGCGATTTATTTAATTTGTGTGTTAACATTTCAGCTGTACCAGATGATTGGAAGAATGCCATCATTGTTCCTTTGTACAGAGGGAAGGGTAGTAAAGTAGAATGTATGAATTACAGAGCTATTAGGTTATTGAGTATACCTGGGAAAGTGTTTGGTAAAGTACTTATTGAAAAGGTTAGAATGGCTACTATGAGTAAAATTAGGGGGGTACAGAGTGGTGAATGACTGGTTAGTGAATGCAGTGAGAGCGGTCTACTCAGAAAGTAGGGCTCGCGTAAAAATAAATGGTGTGCTGAGTGACTGGTTTAGGATTGAAAGTGGTGTTTGGCAAAGGTGTGTGATGTCTCCTTGGTTATTTAATGTGCTTATAGATAAATGTGTGAGGGAAGCCTGTGCAAATGCAAATGGTCTGAGGATTGGGGAAGTGAATGTGCGGGTGCTGTTGTATGCTGAAGATGCTGTGTTGATATCTGAAACGCCGAATGAGTTGCAAAGAATGTTAGATAGTATGGCTGAAGTTACAGAGACAATGGATCTGAAGATCAATGTGTAAAAAACAAAGGTTGTTTTGTTTGATGGAATGAATGAATTGAAAGACTGTAGGCTGCGCATAAATGGTGAAGTTGTTGAACAGGTGGATGAGTTTGTGTACTTGGGAAGAATGTTTTCTAAGACTATTTTCGGGATGTTTTTACGATGCAGCCTTGCAGAAAACTATTTTTAACAATAACTGTATAAATTATATATACTATTTAATGGGTTTGTCAGTGTGTGGAATGTTTGTATAAGCTGTAGAAATTATTTCACGTGATACCGGGGAATACACTGCGAGTTGTCGTCGTTTAAGTTTTAAAGGAGCGGAGCGGTTCTCAGCGCATCTACGGCTAGGTGTTTAAATTTATGAATTTTTAACAGTCACTATATAAAACTTTTATGAAAATTTCAATGCTATTTACCACCGGAACATTATTTCCTAACTATGTTAATATTTTCAGCTTCCTGGATCTTCAGAATGTACATAGCCATTAGTCAATTTGTTTAACATTTGAGAATTTATTACGGCCGAACGAATAAATATTTTCAAATTTCTATAATCCAGTTTTTATTATTTTGCAAATTCCAACAATATAAAAAATTGCAGCATCATAGCACCTTTAGAAGTACCTAAACCATGAAATGTTAGTAAAATTGTTTATAATTTTTAACGGCCAAGAAAATAAACTGTTGCAATTTTGCAATATTTCCTTAGATACTTTTTTTCGATTCATCTCTGTCTTAAATTTCAGATCTCCAACTATTGTAGTTTGGACCAGACATAAGTATCCTCCTATATATATATATATATATATATATATATATATATATCATCATTCTATATCAGGGGTGTCCAACCCAAATTCAAGATTAAGTCTGACTTCGGGGCCCAAGGTAGAAAAAATAAAAGTATGATAAATATATAAATAAGACATATGATGTTTGCATTTTGTTCAACCTTATATTTATCAAAGAAATTAAAGAAAATTAAATTACAAATAAAATTGTTGTGCAATATAAATATTATTGGGACACTTGATAATTTTACTGTTTACATAGGTACAAAGTCAATAACAGGTGAAATGTTCGATGTACCAATTCGTAATACACGTCAGATGTTCATCTGTTAAGCATGGTCGGTTCTTTGTTTTAACATTTTTCATCCTGGAAAAGAACTGTTCACAAGTATTTGTGCTGCCAAATAAAGACACTTGTTGAAGGGCCAGCTTTGTAAGGTTGGGATAATGTTCAACTTTATCATATTTTTTATAGAACGTTAAAAGATCATTTTCAACGTAGACCGTTTTCAGGGAACTATTGCATTGCAGATCAATTAGTTCTAACTGGAATTTTTCCTCAACATTTTCAACATCAATAGAAAAGGGATTACTAAACACTTTCATAAGTGGCTCATTCTTTCTAAAATCGGTAAATCTTTCTTCAAATTCATTTTTTAAATTTACTAGTGAGAGTGAATATTTTTCAATATTTATTGTTGTCTTTTCCCTCATCTATAATGTTTTGAAATTAACAAAATTCTTATTAACCAATTGATTTTGTAGCAGATTCAACTTTTTAACGAATGCTTGAATATTTTCAAATTGCTGATTAACAAGCTGGTCTTTCCCTTGAAGTTTCAAATTTAGGTCAGCAAGATATTTTGTCTTGTCTACAAAAAATGCCAAATCATTTATCCACTCGGATGCTTCTAGATAACTAACATCCTTTCCCTTGCTTTTCATGAATGTTTTTATTTCTCCTAGAAGTGACCAGAATCATTCTAATGTCGCCGCTCTGCTGAGCCAACGAACGTGACTATAATAAACTACATCATCGTGTTCTGATCCAACCTAAGAAAGAAAGTTTTTGAATTGTCTGTGGTTGAGGCCTTTTGATCATATGAAATTTACGATTTTAACAACTTTTCCATTATATGTTTCATTCCTAATATTTTTTAACACAGTTGCCCCTGGTAAATTATACAATGATGGTTAATGATTTCGTGTGAAATTTTATTGCTCATTAAACTCAAGAAACCCTTTTGCTTTCCTGTCATCCCTGGGGCACCATCGGTTGTTAAACCGTAGAGATTTTCATCTTTAAGTTTAAATTTTTTAAAAGTTTTCCTGACTTCATCCAAAATATCCTGTTCCGTTGTTGTACCATTCACTGGACACAAGTCTAATAGTTCTTCAACAATATCAAATGTGTTCGTTACTCCTCTCACAAATATTGCTAATTGAGCAGTGTCAGATATATCGGTACTCTCATCTAGTCCTAAACTGTAAAATTTACACTAGTTCAATTTAGCAGTAAGCGTAATTCCTATGTTATTTGTCAATTCATCAACTGTCCTAGCAACTGTTTGATGTGACAAACTCGTATTTTTCACCAATGTTTTTTTCTGGACACGCAACTGAAGTAAATATATATAGGCACTCTTTTACAGATTCTCCATCAGAAATCGGTTTTCCTCTTTTTGCAGTTGCTTCGGCTTTCTGAAAACTGACTTTGGTTGCAGCTCAGAATCTTCTTTTGGTATTTTAAAGAACGACTGCTGTCCAACAATATTTCTTCTTATTGAATTCACTCGATCGATTCTAATTTGATCTTTCAATTTGCTATACTCTGTAGCTTGATTTGCTAAATAATGTAGCTTGATATTATATTCCTTGCATACTGTAATTTTTTCTTGACATATAAGACATATGATGTTTGCATTTTGTTCAATCACAAAAAAATCTTCAGTCCAACTGCCCTTTAACACACGACTTTCTGCGTCAATTTTACGTTTATTTTCAACCATCATTATTAAGGGTTAATAACTTCAATGTATCGATTCTGTAATTATAATTATAATTAACCGGGATAAAGACAACTCAGCAACAAGGGGTAGTATTATATTAATAAAACCTTACCCACGCGACAACGCAACCGACGCGACGTTCATGAAACTCCGACACTGTCAAACTGGCACTGCACGTCCATTGTCCTGTCATCCACAGCACTAAGGTGCACTAAGGTCGATATATCGATATATATATATATATCGCTGATGTATATTTTTACTTCTTTATCAGACAAATATTAGTAGGTAGTTTGTTATTTTGAAATATGTTTTTAAATTCATTTCAACAAAAATATGAATGTAAATAAGAGATTTTTTCTAGCGGCTAGTGGGCCGGATTGAACAGCTTCGTGGGCCGGATTGTGGCCCGCAGGCCATATGTTTGCCAGCCCTGTTCTATATCGACTCTTCTTACAGAGAATATAGGATATATTTCCCAAATAATGAAAACGGGATTATAGAAATTCCAAAATTTTTATTTGTTCGGCCGTAATAAATTCTCAAATGTTGAACAAATTGACTAATGTTTATATACTTTCTAAAGGTGCAGGAAGCTGCAAATTTTAAACAATATAGGGAATGATACTCCGGTAGTAACTACCATTGAAAATTTTAGAAATAATTTTTATTGCGGCTGTTGAAAATTCATAAATTTAAACAATTCAATTTATATAAATGCACTTCTAAGGTGCTAAACCGATGATATTTTGCACAAATGTGAGGTATTCGTAAAGAATGATGAAAACCTAAAAAAATATTATAATTATAAATTTTAGGGGTTGCTTTTACCCCATTAATGACAATAAGGAAATACATGTAAACCGGCAAGAATGTGCAAACTGCTGCGTTTAAAAATCCAAAACTTTAGAAATTCCTATTTTGAGCTACAAACTCCAAATTTGACACGGTTGTATGATTACCTACAAAATCGATTGGGAATAATTTGAATTTGTAAAAATGCTAAAATTTAAAAATGCTTGCGGAATGCAAGCACACATTAACTAGTGTGTGTGTGTGTATATATATATATATATATATATATATATATATATGTATATATCACGTGTAAGAAGCATCTTTATATTATAGATATAGGAGGATACAAAATTATGAGGCACTTCCAGGTGTGCTAGAGACTTGAAATTTTGGTAGGATTATAGGTTTTTGGTCACAACCGAAGAAAAAAATCCGAAACTGGCGAAATTCCTATTTTGAGGGGCTATTTTGGCCTCTTTTTGCCCCATTTTTGTCCCATAAGAAAACATGTAAATCGGTGTAGAGGGGTTTATATTTGCATTTTAAAATTACTTTCCTGCAGGATACGAACTTGAACTATCGGATAGGATATAAATTGTAGTTTCTTCTTTTTGAAGACAGGATTCAAATCCGAGTAGAATTAGCGTAAATTTATAGTTTTCATCGCAAAAAGTGGTAATTTTTCTGGATCTAACTATAGGCTCCCTAGGCAACAGGCTTAATGCTTTCATATGGGTAAGCTTTTAATGGGAATCAGAGGATTATATTTTAATGACATTAATGTTAACTATGCCTAATGAAGGAAATCCGATATTGATATAATCCTCATTTTTGTGGCTGTCATGCACCATTATTGCTCCATACGAGAACAAAAAATGTAAGGCAGCTGCATACGACCTAGAGACTTGAAATTTGGCACGATTATAGAAATTTCACTGCTACCAAAGATAAAATAAAAACTGCAGTAATTCCAATTTCTGAGGGGCGGTTTTGTCCCATTTCTGCCGTATACGAGTGTGTAAGTTATACGGCAATTCTTAACGAGATACAAACATGAAATTATGCAGAATTATGGGTTTTTAGTTAAAACAGAAGGAAGAAGTCCGATATTGTATAAATTCGAATTCTTAGCCACTGTTTTGCCAAATTATTGCCCTAGGCGACGAATAAAATTATAAGGCATTTCTAAATGTGCAACAAACTTGAAATTTGACACGGTTATATGATTTTGTACGCAATCGATTGGGAATAATTCTAAATTGTAAAAATGCTAATATTTAAAAATGCTTGCAGAATGCAAGCACATATTGCTAGTGTATGTGTATATATACATACATACACACACACGCGCGCGGGCGCGCACACACACACACACACACACACACACATATATAGGTATATATGGCGGTTTGTAACCACTTTGGCAGGATAAAAAATTGAGGCGCTTCTTGATGTGCTAGAACTTTAAATTTGGTAGGATTATAGGTTTTTGTTCTCAGTCGAAGAAAAAAATACGAAACCTTCGAAATTGCCGCTTTGAGGGGCTATTTTGGCCTCTTTTTGCCCCATTTTTAGCCCATGAGAAAACGTAAATTGGTGTAGAAGTTTATATATTTGCACTTTAAAATTATTTCCCATCAAGATACGTATTCCAGACTTAAACTATCGGATAGGATATTAATTGTAGTTTCTTATTTTTGAAGATAGAATTTCAATCCGGGTAGAATTGGCGTAAATTTATAGTTTTTATCGGAAAAAAGTGGTAATTTTTCTGGGTCCAACAATCAGCTGCCTAGGCAACAGGCTTGATGCTTTGATATGGGTAAGCCTTAAATGGGAATCAGAGTCTTATATTTCTCCTTTGAAACTTTACTAGCGTAATTCCCGTTGAAATATCATTCGATCGTTCAAGCTATTTATGGAGATCAAGTTGGCATCCGAAACATTAATTGTATTGAAAGCCATTTCCTTCTCTCCCCTCCCTCCCTTTGTCGTCCCCCCTCTCCCTCTCTCTCTTACTCGTATTAAAAGCAAGCAAAGCACGTTTACACCCATAATGATTGTGTAATAGTACCGATTACTTACCTTCGTTGATTTGTATACGACAAGAAATGTTTTCAGCCTTGATATCCAGATTAATTGAATATAACACCGCCTCCACCAGTAAAAGGTAACTTATGCAGGTAATTTCACCAAATTTGAAGTAACGAGTATGATAAATGTTAAAATATAAAAGTTATGTATAAAAATTTATTTTTATACCCATTACTTGTTTAGAAAATTCAATTTAATTTTTATAATATAATGATGCTATCTAAAGACCCTTATTCAATTATCCTGAAAAAATTACTTCGCAAACGTTTTTTATTGCTTGTGTCATGGCGTCGACAGTTTGTCATTTGTTTCGATTATCACTCCGCGGTTTATTCGATAAGACTATAAAAATGTTGCTTTTTTAGGAAATTCAATTTAATTTTTATAATATAATGATGTTATCTAAAGACCCTTATTCAACTATCCTGAAAAAGATTCCTTCGCAAACGTTTTTTATTTCGGGTATTTTCAACAGAGAATTATTCTAAATTTAATATTTACAAATTTTTTAACCGTCTAAATTCATTGTCCGTAGGAACGTATACAACAAACGCTACACAAATTTAACATGATTAAAACTAAAACTCTAAGGGAGTAATTATATATATCAGAAACAGATATTCTCGCGTCCTATTTCAGAATTTCCTATTTGACTTAACGACATAATATGGCAGGAAAAGAAAAGGTTTGCAACGTGAGATTCAACACGCGATAAGAATGAATGGAAAGGCTCGGCGTTTTTTATCGATCAATTTTTATCGTTCCGATAACTCATTGGTCTCCATTGAATATTCTCTTTCCTAATTGCAACAATTAAAACTACGTTGCGGAACTATCTTACCCCTACTTTATCGCCCAATATCCGTACCCTAATTTATCTGTCTCTCTTCCATCCTCTCGTACGCCACCCTCGGAATTATAGGACTCGTCCGAAGCAGAATCCAGCTTTGCTACCCCTTGACATCCTTCCTTCCTCTCTCCCTCTCTCTTCCTCTCACTCTGCGTTTTATCTTATGCTACCTGGATTACGGACCTCGTCAAAATGAGGGCCGGAGGATGGGGCAGGAAGGAAGTGGTGTGGGTCACGACCCGAAGGGGATCCCGTAGTGAAGGGGGAGGCTCCGATAATAGAGGAGGGTGACCCGTTAGGGATGGCAGATAAGAGGGAAAGAGGAGAGCTGCAGGATGAGCGCGGCCGATGGATGGTGGCGTGTACCCTGGGCTTATCCCACACCCAAATGCTAATGTGCTGCCCTCACTGGTGGGTGTTTAGAGGCGGCGTGAACCGGCGCATCTGGATGGAGGTAGTTGCCGCCGTAAATATTTCATTCCCTTTCGTTTTAAAACGTTTTACTCGCTCCGTTTATATATTTCTCCTTTTATTTTACCCACCTCCGCTTTATCGCCGCTGGCGGAGGTATATTTTTTTCGAAAATGACATATATAGGAAACCATGCGTTTTTGCTGTATTTTCCTCTTCCATTGTTCTGCTCTTTTCAATCCGGAATCGCCGGGATTTTTGGCGAACTAATTCCGATGATAAAAAATAGCTTTTTTGAAAAAGAGTTTCCCATTTCGGGCCGGGAGTAAAGGAGAATGAAAAAACGCTTTGATGTAACGACCAGAGAGATTTATAGCAATATTAACAATTATTATTTTACATATAACAGCCGACAGCTGAGCATTAGTTGTCCGAGAGAATTTCTATAGGTTTAAAATTTTGCTTTTCCGATGTTTTTTGTTTTCGACTCGCTATGAGTCTTTTTTTGGCTTGTGATTTCGAAGCGAAAGTTAATATTTCGTTTTGTTTTTTCCACAGTTACATGCTCCAAACTCTCTATTATATCCTTGAATGCGGAATAATGGGTAAAAAATGTTCGATTTTGTTACTTGCATTTTTATGTAAACCTCAATGGCCTTATTTCTTTTATATATGCATCCTTCACTGAGAATGCTTTCATTTGAATGAATGTAAAAAATAATGAATTCAAACATTATGCGTCTATTGCTTTAATCTTCTGGATTACAAAGCTCATTACGAATGCTATGTTTCTTAATTAATCAAATATTTTTAATGAATGAAGAATAGATTTGCTTTGCTCTTTAAAAGTGACATTATTGTAATTTAAGAGATTAATCCGTTGCCACGACAGCGTGAACATTCTTTTATTTGCGACTACATTAAGGGATTATGAAGAAATATATCGTTGCTCATTTAGACGGTTAAAACCTATTCGCTTATACATTAATTATTTTGTTCGTGGAACCATTACGACACAGATATTCAATATTTTTTAATTCGATTTTTACATTGACGAAAAAGAGTTAAAACATTTTCCCTAAAATCAAGTTTAGAAATTTCTATGGAGTTAAATACTAAAAATTTAGTCGAAAACCTTTAGATGGAAAGCCTTAGAAAGCGAATTTTTTTATTTGTATATTGTTTGTGTCATTTAAGAAAGATTCCAATAAGAAAACGTTTTTTGGCACTCAGTTGCGTAAAAATGAATGCTTTTTAGCACTATAATTGTTATAATACATAAATTAATAATAGTAATTTATGCTGACTTTATGAGATTTTATAAAATTTATATGATTTTAATTAATAACAACTTTATTATAAACAATTACAAATCTTCCCTATTTCCAGCTTCAGTTTGATTAATCCCTAATATCATTGCCTGAACCACCATGATAGTTTCCTCTAGTGTCTTTCTTTTTCTATGAAAAAAACATGTCCACTAACGCAACCCAGTCATTAAGTCTATGATCCATAGTTCCTTTCACCGCTGTATAACGAGGGGATCCACGGTTGCTATTTCAGCCAAAATTTAACCTTACTTCCACTGTAAAGGCTAGCTTTGTGTCTCTAATTTATTCCCTGTTAAAGGTTTCCTCTGGGAAATACGCAAAATATTTCCCTCTGGTTAGAAAGATTACGTTTGCACGAAAGCGGTATTAGACAAAGGGGTGGACATTGTGAGAGCTTATTAGGTGTAGAGCGAATCTAAAAAGTACTAGAAAATCTTTAAAATTAGAAGCTGAGACTGCAAGAGAAACGATGGTATATTAATTATCAATGAGTGTATCTTCCAAGATATAAATTTCAAAGAGGAAAAATATACAAATGCAGATAAAAACCTAGAAAACAGGAGAAACGCGCTTGAGATGAAATTATAAGAATCGAGAAGAGATTGAGATATTATTGTAAACCTTGAGAATTGTACTTTGTGCACAATATTGTAACTCAAAGAGTTCGATAGAGAGAGAGGGGGAGGGAGAGGGGGAGGGAGAGGGGGAGAGAGAGGGAGAGGGGGAGGGAGAGAGAGAAATATAATAGAAACAATTTAAGTGCTATTTGATTACCAATATCTTTGCACGGAACGGATTAAGTTGAAATTAAAGTAGGTGCGGTTTTTTAATGAAAACATAAATGGAAAGCGAGTGGCGTAGGAGGATGAGATGAGCCAATTAAAAGCTGAAACGGTGGCACAAAGAATTCAAATTAGCGGATTCGCGCGTCGTAGCCAAGTAAAGGGAACGAGTGGAACAAATTTTCAGAGGTAATTGATGGAAATGGAATTAGAGAAGATGAAAGGCGAAGATAGATAGAGAGAGAGAGAGAGGAGGATTTGGGTTTACTTGTCAGGAGATGAAAGGTTCTGGATAGGCGGACCGCCAAATGATGGAAAAAAAGAACAGGAATGCAGCTGATTTCACGCTTGGAAAGCGTTAGTTGCGCTGAGACCGAAGATTGAATAATATCCTTAAGGTCGTATCCGTCGCTCGTCGCTTGCAGACGACGCCATTAGTTTTTTATATAAGTGCTTTAGCTGATTGGTTGGGTTGGAGTTTATTCGTGATTCAAACTGTTTATAATTGTGTAGATTAAGTAAACGTGATCTGTTCAAATTTTAAACTATTTGATATAAACAATACTTTTTGCTCTCTCCATACGTTGTATGAGAGAAAGTATTGTATTCGTGAAAAAATATTCAATTCGAGGTTTCAAATATACGTTTTTAGATCCTTAGAACACGTATTGACTATTTTGTCGATGACGTCTGTGTGTGTGTCTCCCTGTATGTGTATGTGGCAGAATTTTGTGAGTGCTCAAAGTTAAAAACTAATAATCAGATCAGCACAAAACTTTATATTTAAGATTATTCTTGGTAAACAAAGATCTGAAAATGTTTTTGGCTGAAAATTGTAAAAATTGTGGGTTTATTATTGTCGTTTATCCGTTTTTTCCAAATATTTTCATTAAAACTCAATTTACGTAAATATTTTTCACTATGAAACTTGTAGACACCGTAATTTTTCTACGAGTTTTTCTTAAAATTGTTTTTCATAAATTCGATAGTTTCAGTGAGATTTCGAATGATTGTCTTAAGTTACGTTGAGTAGGTACATCGCTAGTTTGTTCGATTTTAGCAACACGAGTTCGAAACGGAAAAGACGCCACTACATTACGATCGTGTACGTAATGGATAGAGCAGAGGGTCGAATCAATGAGGATAAAATGGTGGGTAAAATGTAGAGTTTTTCATTAAAATTGGTCACCCGGAAGTGTCATTTTCCTGTATTTTGACAAATATTTCCTTTCGAACTTTGTCTATGTGAATATTTTTTCAATATCAAAATTGTAGACAATGCAATTCTCAAGACTTTAAAAAAGCTATTTTGATATGACCGTTTGGTTAAGAGATATTTTTCTGAATTTATGTGTATGTGATGTCATTTTTTCCGTTGCTATAATAAATTATCAAATTATTGCTTACGCCACCAAAGATAATTTTAATTGCGTATCGATATTTTGTTATCCATACACACAACCGACAATTTTGTTTACATATTGTTTTTCTAAATGTGGATTATTGATAATGTTTATAAAATATTCACTAGTGTAATTTTCCATAATTACTCTTGAGAATTTTGATACCGAGGGTAATCATATTCATTGATTTGGATGGAGAAGTGATGTGATGGACACATCAGATTTTTTAATGTATAATACTGAATTATGCATTTATTTCCGAAATTGAAAACTGGCTGGTTATTTGGTAACAGATTTTGAATCTAACCCCATTCATGTTGTTTTTCACTCACAAGGGGACCTTACGACATGATCGTCGCCGATTCGGTTGAAAGTTAGTGAGCATGTAGCACAAACCTTTCAATGGATAACTCTTCACATAAAAATGATGGAGTTATGTTTTGTGTACTTCGAGAGGAATCGGGAGGTTAACTGAGTCAGCAGAATAATTCAGATTCTTTCAAAATTTAATGTGTTTTACGCAGAATTTAATTGGTTTATTACTTTCAAATTATTTATATGTGAAGGTTTTTCAAATATGTGGTAACATTTTTGAGCTTGGTGGGTTACACACAATTTATATTTTGAACAATATAAACATACCGAATTTGAAGTACCTAATTTCTATTTCCTTGAAATAATTAAAACCTATGAAATATCTTTTTCGGTACAATAGATAAAGTATCAGTCCTTACCGAAGTAATGAGCAATTGTGTTTCGTAGATACTGTAGGCATCTTGCTTTTAGGAAATATGTTCATTTCCCCCATAAACCTACATGCCCTGAAAATTTTATTTAACTTTTAATATTTGAGTAAGGAAATTATTCCCAAATTAATGTAAATATATCTATATAGATTTACATATACATACAGTAAACGGCGAAAAATGGTGAAAATAAAACTTCAGTCTGCGATGTCATACCATGACAAGGCGGTCTGAAATTTGGAAGAACATGGCGTATGGAGGCGGAAAGTACGAATATGTATTGAAAATGCGCCAGGGTGAGAGACTGTTTGTCAGGAAAGGCGGTTATGCGGTCAGTGAGACGGAGAAAGTAGGAGGTAGGGATAGGGAGACGGAAACAGATATGAATTATAGAGAAATAGGAATACAGAGAGAAAGAAATAGAGAGAGAAAGGAATAGAGAGAGGAGAACAGGGTAAAAAGGAATAGGGAGAGAAAGAAATAGGAAGATAAAGGAATTTTAGAGAGATAGGAATAGTGAGAGAAAGGAATTATAGAGAGATAGAAATAGGGAGAGAGAGAAATATGTAGAGATTGGAATAGGGAGACAAGAGAATTATAGATAAGAATAGGGAGAGAAAAGAATAAGGAGAGAGAGGAATAGGGGAAAAAGAAATAAGGAGAGAAAAAATAGGTAGAGAAAGGAATAGGGAAAAGAGGAATAGGGAGTGAAAGGATAGGGAGAGAAAGGAATAGGGAGAGAAGGGAATTATAGATAGATAAGAATAGGGAGAGAAAGCAATACGGAGAAAAATAATAGGGAGAGAAAGGAATGAGAGAGAAAAGAATAGGGAGAGAAAGGAATCGGGAAAAAAGGAATAGGGAGGGAAAGGAATAGGGAGAGAAAGGAATTATAGAGAGATAGGAATAGTGAGAGAAAGGAATAGAGAAAGGAATTATAGAGAGATAGGAATAGGAAGTGAAAGGAATAGGGAGAGAAAACAATAGGGAGAGAAAGGAATAGGGAGAGAAGGGAATTATTGGTACATAAGAATAGGGAGAGAAAGACGTAGGGAGAGAAAAGAATAGAGAGAGAAAGGAATACGGAGAGAAAAGAATAGGGAGAGAAAGGAATAGGGGAAAAAGGAATAGGGAGGGAAAGGAATAGGGAGAGAAATGAATAGGGAGAGAAAGGAATAGGGAGAGAAAGGAATTATAGAGAGATAGGAATTGTTTGAGAATGGAAAAAGGGAAAAAGGAATAGGGAGGGTAAGGAATTATAGAGAGATAGGAATAGGGAAATGAAGGAGTAGGGGAAAAGGATAAGTGAGAGAAAGGAACTATAGAGAGATAGGAATAGGCAGAGAAAGGAATTAAGGAGAGATAGGATCAGGATGAGAAAGGAATTTTAGAGTGATATGTATAGGGAGAGGAAGGAAATGGGTGCGAAAGGGATAGGGAATGAAGGAAAGGAATTGGGAGAGAGGGGAAAGGGAGAGAAAGAAATAAGGGGGATAGTAATTATAGAGAGATACGGATAGGGAGAGAAAGGAATAGGGACAGAAATGAATAGGTAGAGAAAGATGTGTGGAGCTAGAGGAGTAGGGAGGGAAAGGAATAGGGGCAGAAAGGAATAGGGAGAGGAATTATTTCTAGAGACATAGGAATAGAGAGAGAAATGTATAGGGATAAAAGGAATATGGAGAGAAAGTAATTTAAGGGAGATTGAAAAAGGTAGATAAAAGAATAGGGAGATAAAGGTATAGAGAGGTAAAGTAATATCCAGAGAAAGGCATTAGAGAGAGATAGTAATAGGGAGAGAAGGGAATTATAGAGAGATAGGAATAGGGCGAGAAAGCAATAGGGAGAGAAGGGAATAGGCTGAGAAAGGAGTTATAGAGATAGTAATAGGGAGAGAAAGGAATTATATAGACATAGGAATAGGGAGAGAAGGGAATAGGGAGAGAAAGGAATAGGCTGAGAAAGGAGTTATAGAGATAGGAATAGGGAGGGAAAGGAATAGGGAGAGAATGGAATTATAGGTAGAGAAATGAATAGGGAGCGAAAGGAATAGGGGAAAAGGAATAGGGGAAAAAGAAATAGGAAGATAAAGAATAGGGAGAGAAAGGAATAGTGGAAAAGGAATAGGGGAAAAGGAATAGGGAGATAAAGGAAAGGGGAAAAAAGTAATCTGGAGAGAAAGGAATAGGGAGAGAAAGGTATTTTATATAGATAGGTATAGAGAGAGAAAGGAATAGGGAGAGAAAGGAATAGGGGAACAAGGAATAGGGAGAGAAAGGAATAGGGGAAAAAGGAATAGGGAGAGAAAGGAATTATAGAGAGATAGAAATAGTGAGGGAAAGGAATAGGGAGAAAATGAATAGGGAAAAAGGAATAGGGGAAAAGGAATAGGGAAAAGGAATAGGGAGATAAAGGAATTGGGAGAGTAAGGATTTATAGAGAGATAGGAATAGAGAGGGAAAGGAATAGGGAGGGATAGGGATTTTGGAGGTATAGGTATAGATAGAGAAAAGTATAGGAAGAAAAGGAATAGGGAGAGAAAGGAATGATAGAGAGATAGGAATAGGGCGAAAGGAATTGGTGGAGAAAGCAATGGGGAGAGAATGGAATAGGGTAATAAGGAATAGGGAGAGAAAAGAACAGTGAGAGAAAGCAATTATAGAGAGATTGGAATCGGGAGAGAAACTAATAGGGAGCAAAGGAATAGGGAAATAAAGGTATAGGTAGAAAAGGAATAGGGAGGGAAAGGAATAGGGAGAGAAAAGAGTAGGGAGAGAAAGGAATAGGGGAAAAAGGAATAGCGGGAAAAGTATTGGGAAAGAAAGGTACAGGGTGAGAAAGAACTTATAGAGAGATAAGAATAAGGTAAAAATGAATAGAGTGAGATAGGAATAAGGAGACTAAGGATATGGTAGAGATAGGAACAGGGAGAGAAAGGAATAGGGGAAAATGCTATAGGGGAAAAAGGAATACGTAATCCCTCGCCAACCGCGGGGGTTACGTTCCTGAGAAGTGCCGCGGTTGGCAAAACCGCGGTTGGCAAGACCAAAGTTCCATAGAAAATCGGGGTTAGGGGAATGACAATAAAAATGTCATTAAATATGTGTATAAAAACAAAGTAAACTTTATTTTCTGTTTAATCCGCGATAAAATTACTAAAAGCGATTGTAAGGTTGACAAAACAATACGAAAAAAATTTAAGGACAAGGTGATAGAACAAGATTTACTTATCCCAAAAAAGTAGACTATCATTCTAGTTCGCGTCTTCATTTAGTACGACGATATCTTGGTTAGCATGAGCATCACCTCGACCAGGCACCTTTATACATAATGGCATACTGAAATGGAAGATGCCATCATTATAGATAGCGTTTGTATATAAAAAGTCTCTGAATACGCATAATCAACCAGAAATTCAGAGTAGGGATCAAATGTGAGGTCAGTATGCAGAGACGAACCGAAATGTCTGATGACGTGAAAAACTATGTACATACATGTAGTAAGATTGCAAAACTACTAAATTACTTGTGTTCTTATTGTTAGTTAAAATACGTCAAGATTACATAAGTCAAACTTAAGAAAAACAATTTCGGAAAAAATAAAAATATGCACGTCAAACCGCGTATACTCGAGACCTCATACCTCGTTTGGTAAAACTGTATACATTTCACAAAACACGTATACTCAAAACCGCGGTTGGCGAGGGATTACTGTAGTGTGAGACAGGAAAAGGGAGAGAAAGCAATAGGGATAGAAAGTAAGAGGGAGAGGATGAGGAGCATAGAGGAAGCAGAAATGTAATGGTGAAATGTAAAAGTGGAAGTTGAGCTTAAAGAGATATTTGTATTTGTTAGGCTATCAACAGATATCTGAAAAGGGAGCGATACGGGAGGTATAGAATCGGAATAGAAAGAAAGGTTAAAAGAACATGGATTTGGAGAATGGGAAGGGAAAAAGAATAAAAGTGCATGTGAATGTCGAAATAGACAGAGGAAATAAGTAAGTAAGGAAGGAAGGGGATAAAGGCAGGTCGTGTGACTCCACGTATTCAGACGTGTTTGTTCATTGTCCTCCTCATTCCAGACCGACCCTCCATGCACGCACCACACAAATCCCAAAACACAAAACAACGAACGGGCGTACAAAGGTCGGTAGTGAAGTTTATATGTTATAAAAGAAAAGTTTATTTCTCCCAAATAATAAAAAAAACTCTTAAAATGAAAATGCGCGGGATTGTGTATTTTGTTCTCAATCGATTGTACTTGTTGATTTTGAGTATTTATTGGAGTAATTTTCAGGCTGAAATTCATTATGGCATTATTGCTTTCCAGAAAATTTTTTAATGAAAGATGATGTTCTTCGGCGATCTATTTATATATATCTAGACATTAAATTTTATGTATATATTTCTTATTCAATTGAATTTGCTGACGAATAATATATTCCAGTATGCTATGGTTGAATCTTATTGTCAGAGAGTTGCTATTCTTTGCGTTGATAGTTATTTTTTGCGCAATGTACAAATAATCCAAATAATATGTGTCGATAGATACTATCAGCCGTCGGATGGAATCCCGGGGTAGTTCGTGAAAAGATATATATGAATGAGAGGTGCAGCGAAAGCGTGCACCAGTGGAATCATAGGTGCGAACGGATAAAGTAATTACGCTGAGTGCACTAATCGACCCGCGCCGGGGCTGAACACGACGTTTGGACATTGATGGAGACTCCTCCCAATCACATCTCGCGAGCGACAGCGAAGCCTTTGGTTAAATGTTTGCCACGCTTTCGTATGTGCGAAACTAAAAACGAAGAAGCTTTCGAGGAATGTATTAAAGGAATGCGAGGGGTGTCATGACTTCTGCGAAGATTGGAAGTCCAACGAAGAAATTCGCAAAAGGCATTTCTGAAATTACCACTGTAAGTCTTAGCGATTGTTGATGTAGTGGACAGGAACAGGATCAGACTGTCGGGCGATTGTTAGGATGACAGGAGAAAATGAAGGCTCGATCATCGGACAGAATCATTGAAACTGTTTATAGCGCTTGTAAGTGCGATTACCGTCCGATATACGAATTCAAAACGGCGTAAATTTTATATCCAGTGGGAGCTGTGGCGTAGTGGCGCGGGTGCTGGCCTGCTACGCTTAGCAAACTCGGTGCGAACTTGGTTGCCCGGCCCCCCAATTGCGTGGTTATGAGAAGAACAGGCAAGTCAGCGCCCCGTCCTTCGGAAGGGACGTAAAGCCGTTGGTCCCTTGATGTTTCTCGTTAAGAGTAGGCTAATGCCGGCATCGGGTTTCTCTACTACCTTACTTTGTGATTTTGAATGAAAAGCCTTTAGCGCTGGAGTCGTTCGAAGTCACAAGGTCCCCCATTGGGGAATATGCATTCAATTTTTTTTTCGCAGAATCTATTATTTCTAAGGTAAAATTTACCAAAAATTTCGATTATGCCATCAAATTTTCATGAAAAACAATGTTAGTGTTTTAAAAATCATTTTAAAACGCAATATGCGTCTGCTAGAACGAAGTGTGTTCTGATTGGTCGTGACGTCATTTCTCCAAAACGAACGAGTCACTGGGTTTTTCGTGTACCGGCTTGCATATGGTAGAGAGGCATTGAGTGATTAATGACAGTTTATGGTGAGATTGAGCGTATTCTACTATTGCGTGCCATTTATATAATTAAATAGAACATATATTCATCGAACATGGAACAGGGATTTTTGAGAGGTTCCAGTGATAACCTTCGGAGAGTGGATGCCATTATGGTGGCTATTTACCTACGCAAAAATCCCATGCAGCACTTAACTAATATTAACGTTATATAAAAAGATATTATGATACAATTTTAATGTATTTATATCAAAATTTATGTTATTGTATAACATATATACATACATACATACATATATACACATATATATACATATATACATATACATATATATACATATATATATATATATATATATATATATACATACATATATATATATATATATATATATATATATATATATATATATATATATATATAAAGTAATCAGTTTACTATATCTAATCATTCAGTTTAGAACGTGCAGGTATTTCTCTTGTTGAGCATTCTGAGTAGCAATGAAAACGACAACCGTTGCTACCTATTACGACGCTTTAGTATGATATCATATAAAGAATGATAACAAAAAAATGATTTTAATGATAAGATAATATATTCAAAGTGGACAATATTTCGCCAATATATTTCTACCTTCAGCGAGTGATTCTCTCACTGTTTCAATTAGGGTTGCCAGATTTTTATTTGGCATTTGCGGGACAGCGTAGAAATTTTTATTTTTCATTCGCGGAAATCGCGCGACAGTGTATAATAGTGATAAAGAATATTATATATTCTCTAAGGAGGAGGATTTTTCCAAAATTAGACTACAAAGATACTGATTTCTACTTAGAGCATTCCTTTTTAAACAATGTTACAGCGACCCGAGTTACATATGTTTCATACAGAATTGACCTTGGGCTGGCGGTGGTGGTAGTATCTTTAAGCTAAGCCACATAATGTAAATCACTTTGTTACAGAATTAAAGGTACTCACTATCTCGCTTCAAGCGACGATGTATAAACACGATCCTGGTAGTATGTACATGAAACAAGCTTTCCCTCCTTCCGTGGGTTATGCAAGGCAACCGACGTGGCAGCACTATAGTACATAATATGCTAGTTAACAGTTTTAAAGCAGTTTTTCACACTTCATTGCTTCCTCATTTTTATCCTACCGACCCTTTTATTCTTTAATAAATTTATTTATTGACTCGTGCGTTAATATTGTTGTCCCTTGCGGTTATTCACCTTTCGAGTTTTTATCAATTTGAATAATAACATTTCTGACCCTGTGCATACTAATTCGGGAAAAGGATATTCAATCTATCTTCCCAAACACTGACATTGCAAAAAAATATTTTTATGTACGGCTGCTTCAAATTGCAGTGCAGAACGATCGTTATCCAGGTTGAGAAAAATTAAAAACTATTTACGATGCAATGGTCGTAGTTATAGAGTCTAACAATATTCTAGGCGACATGGCCGTAATTATTCTGTTGCTATCATCTAGTGGCCGCAGCTGCTAAATTAAAAACAAAATATGTTGCTTCGTAAGAATAATAACATGACAAAACGCAAGGTAAAATTTAAATAACATAAGAAACTTTTTACTGGACATTATCATCGTGAGGCGGGACGCGGGATTTTATAATAAAATAAATGCGGGACGTCTGGCAACCCTAGTTTCAACCCTTCGTCTTTTTTCGTATGCCGTTCTGCAACTTTTTCCGGCAGGTAAATCTTGACAGGCAGATAACTGTCTATTCTGACACAAATATTGTTGTGGAATCACAACCTTCTTCATTCTTAAATTGCATTCCATCATCGAATACTTAAGCCGATTTTCGGCATCTTCTTGTAACTGTAAAGAACAAGCCAAAACTCACTTTAAACACTAAATCAAAACTATCCAGTAAAGAAGAATAGAGTTTGTTTACATTCAGAGAATGAAATTGTTGGATATTTTCCCATTTAATAAAACTGATTTTTACATACATTAAAATAATCTTCACAAACAAAGCCTGTCGTATTCTTCGATAGTGGATGCTTCCTCCTCATTGCATGGAACCACTTCTTTCTTACTGTTTCATCCTTAGGGATGGTTATGAATATTTTATTCGGATTTCCGCTCGTGTTCTCGCACATTGGAACAACACAATATTTAAAATTGCTCATAGCGAACAACGACTAAAATTCCAAATGCGATCAACTGTAACAATCACAACGTCTCTTTTATCAGTCACTTGCCCCGCAGGGCATCATTCTCATGCGTTGGGAAAAACGACGTCACGGCTCCGGCCATACTACTTTCGCTCGCACCCCCCACTCCTTGTCTTTGACGTTTAATATCTTCGCAAATATTGCTAATTTTAAAATTTCACTTGGTAGTTATGATTTTTACATGGCAGACGACATCAAGATATAGTTTCCAAAAAACGTGAATATTCCCCGTTAAGAAAACTCTCCTCTGTCCAAACTATATTTTCCTGGAAAAGTACAAATATTTCGATTTTAAATGGGTATGTTTATACACAAACCAAGTTTACGCAATTAGATTAAAACGACTCATAACGACACATTTATTATATATTTGAGACGCATATGGGAAACTGCGTTTTTAAGTGAATTAATATAAACGAATAATAATATTCATTCGGCACTCCTACATAAAAGAAATGAGTGACAATACAAGCTGTTAAGGGGAGTAAAAGTATTTCTTCTTTCGTCTAAAGAGACTCTCGTGGTATTTTAGAAGAATCTGAAGCCCCGGTAATATATTTACAGGAAACTGTATTGTTTCCAAGATAAATATTTTTATAGTGGTATTCCACGAGTAATACCTGAGAAATATAATCACCCACTGTACGTTATATCACAACACGGCGAAGAAGAAAACTCGAGTTATTGAGCGCACATAGAGATTCTATTCTGCCTGCCTCGGCGACGAATATATTTTTTCCTTTGTGTGCGTGTTGATAAATTCTGAATAATATCCTCAAACTTTTGCCCCTCGTTATAAATGAGGGAAAGATTAAAGCTTTCCGAGGGTCGTCTTTTTGCTCTCGAAAGAGAATTCTCGGCTGTTATCTATTCATCGAGAGAGAAAGGGAGATCTCTCTCTCTCTCCTTCCACATTCCCTCCTCCCTCCCTCTCTTTCCAATATCACTGAGACTTCCTGCTCGCATCACATTTATTACGCCTTCGGAAAAGAGTTGAAGGTCGTCTAGAAACGCGGGTATCATCATCATCATCTCATTCCATCTCTTTTCATCACTCACTCCCTCCCCCTCCACCTCTCTCTATTCATTTCTCACCGTTCTTTTCTCTCTTCTCCTTACTTCTCCGTGCTCATCCTCTCCATCTGCCTCTTTCCTCATTCCCTCTCTCCCCAATCCATCCTCTCCCTCCCTCCTCTATCCGATATTCTCTCTTCATCCTCCATCTCTCTTCTCCTCCATCCTCTTCCTCCCTCCCCCTTCGCCCTCTCCCTCTTTTCTCCCAGTCTTCATTCATTTTCGCCGCGCAAAGTGAGCTCCGAAGAAAAAGTGCTCCATTACGAAGACGCATTGGCGCCGTTCTTTTTATATTTTCCTTTCTTTCATCCAAAGTATTTTCTTTTCTCTTTTTTTATTTAGAGGCAGCAAAAGAGGAAGGGGGAGAGGTTCGAGATTGGTGGTGTTTAAATAAAGGCGGTTGATATATTTTTTTTGCATTGGAGTTTGGGGAGAAAGAAATTCTTAAAGGGGGAAATCTTCGGATCCTTCCTTTGCTCGATAGAATGAATTTCTTAACGGAGTGGACATGTGACCGAGGCGATTACTATCCTTGCATTTCGCGAGGTGACGTATTATGGACATCTTTAAAAAATCGGTATAGAAAATGCGAGGCGTTTGGAGCGAATCTCTGATTCGAACGAAATTAATACGATTAGGAATGAAATGTTTTTTCATCTGTTTACACATTTGAACATAATCGCAAAAAGAGATTCCGCGGCGTTGAGAATTTTACGGGTAACCGTACCTCAAAAACATCGAATTAAGATAATTGCGCTTCGTTAAAATTATACCCAGGTCTTATCCAGAGATGGATCGATTTCCTGCTGAACACGAGGGAATGATTTATTAAATGTGAAGATACAGAAGGAGAAAAATTCTGGACTTAAACGAGAACCGAACCACGGTCTCCCACTTGCCGGGTAGGTGCTAGGTGTAGGTAGATTCTATTATTTCAAGGTCACATGAAATCATTACTTGTAAAAAAATTGGCTACGAATGTATTAAAGTTGAGCGTCATTAAGTTTTAATGAATGAGCCTCACGTTTACTCTAAAAGTAATTGATGTAGTAGACATTCTGTAGTATTAATGTATAATATTTCGCCACTAAGCACAATCATTTCATGGAGAATTGTGTCATAGTATATCTAGCGGTGATTAGAGAACGCAAAACATGTGACTGTATGTTCCATACGCATGTCTGGGGGTACTATGCAAGCTCTGACACTGTTAATAAATGACGAGTATCAAACAGTCTTCGCTGAAGATTGCAGAGTGACATTTTGAATTTCGCTTCGTGTCGACGGTAAAATGTCGCCGATTGAGAATCGTACTAATATAAAATGTTGTGTGCTGTTGACAAAGTCTCTATCTAAGACGCAAAAGAGAAGAGGGAAGTGCGCAAATGGTATAAGTCAGAGGTATGGAATCTACGGCCCGAGGGCCACATCAGGCCCGCGGGAGCACTTTATACGGCCCGCGATTGCATTAAGAAACCGGGAAATGTAACACAGACAATTTCGTATTTTTTTGGCTAAAATTACGGCCGGAAAACCTTTGCTTGTGAAGTTTATGCAATAAAATGTTATTAATTATCAACCTTCGCATTCTCTCAAGTAACTTCCGATGTGGATCCTAATGTGGCCCGCCGAAGCATTTTCATCTGTTATTGCGGCCCACCTAAGCAATCGCAACTCAAATGTTTCCCCAACCCTTGTATAAGTGATTCCGTGAAAGTGCCACTGATGATCTTCAACAACTGATGCAAATATTAAGCGCGCGCGGAATGTTGTGCGAATATGTGCTGACAATGGCTGAAAATTTTAAATTTTCAATCGGAAGTTGTCGTCCTAGGTGAGCACTTGAACATGCATCGAGTGTATTAACTCATCGTTCCTCGGCATTTAACACTTGAAGAGAGGGAAATGCGGATGATTCTATCGGGTGCACTAATCAATTGTCCCTACGAAACAAATTGAATCTCTATATGGCGAATTATCACAGGAAATGGGGCGTGGAGTTATAGCACGATCCATAAACAAAACAGCAAACGTCAGAGTGGAAGTCATCGCGAGCAACAAATTCTTAACGTTAGGATCAAAGGCAAAGAATGGCTTTGAAAGTTTTTTTTACCATAAAGGTATCACCCATATCGGATTCATATCAGAAGCCTGAACTGTGGATAAAAAGATTTAAATTGAACTTCACCGTCGTGTATGAGATGTGATAACATAGAAAATTCCGAAGAAATGGATTCCAGGTGACAGGATTTTGCATCTGGAAACCGGTCCATTTTGATGGACAAGCGAGGGAAGAAGTGCAGAGCAAGTTACTTAAGGCGCTTTTTTGTTTTACGATTATGAAGTCATCATAAGATTATATCTTTGATTGAGATATGCAGCCTCATAGTCTATAAATTCCCTTTAAAGGCATTGCATTAATGTTATGAAATGATACTGTCCAGTTTTAATACAGTGGACTCGTTACCATGACATTGATAAGAACAGAACAATTTTTTCCACATTATTGGATTTAAAACAATTGTTCGCTCTCATTAGAAATGTTTTATTTAAATAAAATATAAACTGCAGTCTTTTAATTATAGGACAGTATGTCCCTGACTAATTTAAACTAATTTGACAATCAAATTTATAATGTTCTGCATCCATATCATACTTTTCTTTTGCGGGTAGAAATGAAACAGAGGGCTAGGAGAAAGAATTCACTTACTCTCCAAATGATAAATCTAAACCCACGTTTAGCTCTTGAATAGATCGCTTTATCATGAAAATTTGAGTTCTCCAAGTTACAGGATTTTAAGAGATATTGTCCGCATAATCACATGGAAGGACGGAGGGGCAGACAAACTGAATATATATATATACACACACACACACGAGATTTCAGGGCCGCCCCAACAGAGACGCGGGGCCCAGGGAAAATCGACATATGCGGGGTCCCGTTATCATTAACCGCCAAATTAAATTTAGACTTTCCTTGCTGTAATATAGAAGCGCGAGGCCTCTGAAATCGCGGGGCCCGGGGCGGTCGCCCGGATACGCCATGCCCTAGAGACGGCCCTGCGAGATTTTTAAAGAAAAAATAGTGTTAACCAGTATCTAACTAAACTCGGAATATCAACATAAGAGTATTCTCTAAACCTCCATAGGACTCCTACCTGTTTTAGAATTGCTGAAGTTTAAACTTTTCAAGTTTCAGACGAGTTGCAAGCTAAAGCTCCTGAGACACAAAACGTCTCCCAAGATTGCGTCAAACAACATTAAAATCACCTAGAAAGTGTGTTGTCCAGGGTCACTGATATGAAGGATGTATTGTTTGGAGATACATACATTCCCTTATTTCTGAAAAAAAACGTAATATTCAATTTACCGCATGTAAATTAGTATTTGCCACGGTGAGTATCGCACCTCTCAATTGAGGGACAGATTGTTTATGGCATGATTGTAAGCGTCCGCCCTTTAATTGTCGTTGTCCTCAATGTAGAAGATCGTTTACGAGTGATAAAAATATAATTATATTAATTTATTTATCGTAACTGATTGCGAGTAATCTTAATTGAAGCGGAAACGTCTAAAAAATCTGTTTGTAAAATAAATAAGCATAAACCTTGTTTAAATTAATTATATTGAATAAAATATTAATTGTCAGCCTTAAAGTATAATTAAAATAGAAAATTTGTTATTAATTTAATTTAAAAAATTCATTTAATGAGATATGAATTTTGAATCAGTAACAGCATGTAATATGTTTTTCACATGTTCAATACCGTAGTCAGAATGTCTCCATAACTTTTAAACTCATTTGTTTCACTGCAAAGAATATGCCGAGGTATCTTTAATAAAAAGTAAAAAGTTTGTGTCATTTATATATTTTTCCAACAAATAAAGGATTTTATAAAAATATCCAAAGTTGAAAAAACGGCTGCAAATGAGCGTGACTGAACACAAGGCTCTAAAAAGCATTTCCATTGAAAAGATTTGTTTGATTTTTTTTAACGTTCAAGAGGATTTGGTTTCACTGCTTTTGTACGAAACCCATGTCGTTTTTTTCCAAAAAAATAAGCTCCAAAATATTCATTGTTTTAGGTTATATTTCCACACGTCCATCTCGAAAATCCAATGAACACACACACACACACATATATATATATATATATATAATAAACATATACAAACTTTTTCAATGCAGGTTTCATTAGTTCGTCTCGCAACCTTCGAACTTCTTCTATGGATGAAAAAAGGATTCTGTATGGAAATTGGGCCACTGACTAAGTTTGAAGCAAAAAACTGCGAGTGTTTTCGAACACAGTGATAATGCGAGTTAGGCTACGTTGTTTGGAAGGAGAGAGGGAGGAGAATTCCGTAGACGAATTCGAATTACAGCAAGAAAGAAATTCCAACAGATTATATTAAACGGTGAAACGGTGTATGGCTCTCGGAATTTCGGATCTGTAATCGCCGGAATGATAGATCAGATGCAACAAGTTTAAAGCGTCATAAGAAAAAACTAATTTTGCAGGTAGAAATACAATCACTTAATTCATGTGAATGCCATTATTTGGTCTATATATATGGATGAAAGTGTATAAGAAAATTATAAGAAACTGCAGGGACTTATGCTATCAGCAATTACCAAGAAAAGAGTGTTGAAGAGTACTGGAAGAGTTAATGTTGTCCATAAACGACAGTTAAATTTTAAAATTCTTAAATCTCATGTCATTTTGTTAAAGAATCTAAGAAAACCGTATGACCAATTGGATTTACAAGTAATAATCATAATAAATATAAGATTTGACTAATATAAAAATAAATATAAAAGTTACCTTCAGATTCACAGTTTTGAGAAGATTGCCACTACTTGTGAGTGTTAATAAATCGTTTTTAGGCGGATTCTAGATGAATTATTCGAAAATGAATTCGTCAAACACAAAATAATTATTATTATATAATAGTAATAATAATTTATTTTATTTATTTTCAATTACACAAGTACTCTTTTGAGTTCCGTCAAGTTTAGAGAAAACTTGTCGACAGGACTGCTATATACAGTAATGTTAGTATCACTTCAGTATCTTATATTAGTGGTGATACAGCTCAGAATTCATGATTTACAATGTTAGAATACTTAAAGTAAAAACTCCATTTCCTTGATCATTTCAGACAGAATAGTTTTTACAGCTTATTCAAGTGTACAGTGATTATTACATACCCTATTAATATCAGGAAACAAGTTAGGAAGGTGTGCAACGTATCACAAATGGGCGCGTTTCGTGCAATGGTGTATTAGAAAGAAATTATATACCTGCACGTAAGAGAAATAGCATTTTCAAGTTCTTTTCTTCATCATAAATAATCCATTTTCTTCATATTTAAAAATATTGCATGCACACCTGAGGAAATTAAACATTTGTTTGCGAGATTGTTTATGTTAGCAGCAATGAAGTAACCATGCAAGACATTTTCTGTTCAACTCGATTTAAGACGTTTTTGTTTAATTTTATCGATAACGTCTACTTCTAAGATAAAAATGTATAGGAAAGGAAATACTCGCCTTTACCAGTTCTACAACTTTTATTTGAAAAATATTTTGATATAAGCAATACCTTACGAGATATGACGAAAATTTAATTTTTTGTCACCAGTAAAGTGGTACCCCTGATTGGCGTACGTGATTCATTTTTGCGATTTTCTTTTTATATTTGATTGTAAGTCCTTAATATAAAATTTCATGAAAATCCGTTCAGTAGAAGCTGAGAACAAACATGAGGACGGATGGACGAACAGACGGACGGACAGAGGGACCTACCGACGATAATAGGCGCTCACGCTGTAAGCGAAACGCGCCTAAAAACTTATCCATTAATCTTGGAACGATGCAGTTTTTTAATCGTTCTCCATGTTTGTTGTAACCTCTCACAGCAACAAACTGTTGAGATTGAGTTGCATAAGTATGCAGATTTGCCGTTCTATATTCATCATGGTAATAATATTTGTATATAAGTATAAAATACAATAAATAATTAGAAGTAAATTTATTCATTTCCTTACACAATTCCATATAATCAAACTTGCCAACAACTTTACCATACATAATCTCTTTCAGCATTAGCTTATGAATAGAGCGAACTCTATTGACCATATAATTACTTGCAAATCCCCACACTTCAACCCCATACCTTATATGTGACTCAAATAAACAAAAATATAACATTCTCCTCATTTTGAGTGGTAATAAATGTTTGGTATTTTGCATTCTCATTAGAAAATATCTTAATTTATTACATAAGTTGTTAACATGGATATCCCATTTAAAGTAATTATCCACAATCATACCCTGATATTTAAAGTCAGTAACATTCCTAAGTTTAATGAAATTACAGGATTCAATCAATTTAAGACATTTACAATTATGACAATAAATGTTTATCTCCTGCCGCACCGTCAGATATGGAGAGTGAATATGCATAACAACTGTTTTCACTGTATTTATAACCAGTCTTCAGTCATGAGACCATTTTAAGAATGCATTAAGATCTTTTTGTAACAAGAATTCAGCTATATCTACATTACGATGGCCTATCACAAGGAGAGTATCATCAGCATATTGGATTAGTTTGCAATATTTAACAGCCTTGTACATATCATTCACATATAATTTGAACAATAGTGGCCGAAGAATTGAGCTCTGGGGGACACCAATCTTTACCTCAAAACTCTCACTATAAGTATTATCCACCATCACCTGACTTTTCTTTCCACTCAGGCAATAAGAAAACCATGACAAATATTTTCCTGTAACACCATAACTCTGTAAAACGTCACACATGATGCCCTTGTTGACTGTATCAAAGGCTTTGGAACAGTCAATACATAGAGCAATTACATGGAAACCTTGTTTAGCATATCACATACATATTCAGAAAAACTTATGAGTGCCTCAGTAGTGACTAGACCTTTTCTGAAGTCAAATTGTGTATTACTGATGATAGAATTGTCTTTCAGGTATTGAAGTAAATTATTTGACACATACCTTTCTAGGATTTTATGAACAATTGATAATATTGAGATAGGCCTATAATTGCATACATTTCTATAAGTACCAGATTTATGGATTGGTCTTATTAAGGCAACTTTGAATTGATCAGGAACAGACGCCGAATTTAAACTGGCATTAATGATCTTACTAATGACTGGACATATCTATTTTTAATGTATTTCAGATCTTTAACTCGTATATTGTCAGCTCCAGGAATTTTTTGTTATTCAATTCATCTATTAATTTAAGGGTAACAGTATTTGTGATCATAGGAACATAGAAACAGTACCTGGGCTCATCAGCGATATCCACTATCACTGAAAAATTATAAATACATTTATTAATTATTGCGTGAACACTTTTAGAAAAATATTCAGTAAAATCATCTACTACTGTTGATAATTTTTTATCAATGCAGAGATTATCCTTGATCAAAACATCCACATTTTTAAAAATTTTAATTTCCACTATATTATCTAAGGTTTTCCATATCTCCCTCATATTATTTAATCCAATTTCATTAAATATATTATCATAAAAAAATATTTTCCTCCTACGTATCATGGCATTCAACTTATTTCTAAATATTTTGCATTGATTCTTATATTCTATATAAGTAGGAGCGCTTGTCCACCTTTTAAACAACTTGTTCCTTTCTTTAATCTTATCAAGCAATTCTATAGTTCTCCATGGCTTTCTATTTTTAATTTTATTAATGCTATTAAATTTATCAACTTGGTTAGTACAGTAGCTAGAGGATGTGTACATCCTATTCATATGTTTGTAAAACTCATTCCATAGACCATTTAACATCCTATATTCTTCGTCAAAAACAGACAGATCCCAAGTGTCTAGTTTATGTTTTAAACTACTTTCATTTATATACCACTGTTTCTTGGGTCAAGAACTAAGATTTCTAGTACACAATTGAGCTAGCAGTAATAAATTGCACCCAATCATATAATGATCCAATAATTTGCACCTAATTATAGCAGATTGAGTGAAATTAAAATTACCTCTGACATAAATATGATCAATAGATGATTTGGTTACCACACCACCTCTAATTTCTACTCTGGTTTAATCATTAATACATTTATAGAATCCTTCTGAGTGTAATAACGTATCATACTCAGCAGCAAAAGCAGAATTCGATAGTGTATCTATATTCATGTCACCAATAATATTTGACAGTTTAGTTTTCATGTGTAACAATTTTTGTTTAAGTTCTATGAGGAAGATTTGTAAATTACTACTAGGAGGTCTATATTATGCCAGAAGGTCTATTGTATACTTACAATTAGAGTTGGGAGCAATAATGGAACCAAGTATATAGTCATATGTTGCCATCTCATCATTATGATACTGCTGGTGAAAAATAAAGTTTTTCCTTACGTATAACATAATACCACCTCCTATACCAAAGTTTCTGGTAAAAGTATATCTACTATAATCTGTTAAATTATATTGTGTGGCCAGTGCGAATGGTATAGAAATTTCAGTTCGGAATTCATTATATATAAATTAAATTCATCCCAATGTTTTCTAATAGACCTTATATTAAGGTGAATTATTTTAAATGGGCTATAATTGTCTTTGTCTGTTTCATCAATGACTTCATTAAGGGGAAATACCCAGTCATCTATGGTATCATAAGCAGTACAGTATAAGTAAGATAATAATAATAATATTTATTAATTCCTTTTGGTCAATAACAGACATGGAATACGTCAATAAAAAGATGAAAAAGAAAATGCAGGTGTACACATAAAACAGAAAGAAAAAAATTATAATAATAGTAATAAATGGATAAAAATACATAGTGCACATTACAATATGAAGCAACAAGAATAACTACAATTTATCAGTCAGAAATTCATCTATGCTGTAATAACCTTTACATAATAGTAATTTTAAAAATTTGTTTCTGAATAGCTGTGATGAAAAAGTGATTTTATATCATTAGGTAAGTTGTTGAAAATGATGGAGGCTGAATGACAGGGACCTTTTAAAAAAAAGTGTATAGTTATATTACATAAAGTGAATGGCATTTTTAGCACGTGTATGGTAGTTATGAAAGTTTGAGTTAACCGGAAAACTGTTGTGATAATTTTTCACAAATGTAGCACAGCTAAGAATATAAAGTGAATGTAGAGTTAGTATGTTTAGTGTCAAGAAAAGTGGTTTTCCAGGAGTACGTATAGAGACACTAAACATAGCTTTTATGGCTTGTTTCTGTAGAGAGAAAATTTTTTTTTGATAATTTACAATTCTCCCGAAACATAATAGCATATGAAAGGTGGGAATGTACCTTAGCATAATATAAAACCTTTAAAGTATCAATAGATACAGTTGGTGCCAGTTTCCTAATCATTAATATTCCTGTACTAACTTTTTTAATTAAAACATGTATGTGAGTGGTAAAGTCTAGGTCTTCAGAGACATGCAGACCCAGAAAATTAGCAGAGGGTGAATGACATATGCTAAGTCATGACTTACGGAAAATGTATTGACAGAGGAAGAATATCTATTAGCATTATATTTTAAATAGGTTGTTTTGTCATTATTTAGTACTAGATTGTTAGTTTGGCAGCAATTCTTCATTTCATTAAGAGTGATATTAGAGTATTCTGTCAATGTGGGAATATTGGCAGTAGTTATTACCTGATTATCTGATATTAGTTGGACTAAGAGTGTAACTTGAAGAAGTAGTGTTCCTTTTAATGATATTCCAAGTTGCTTTTATTATGTTATCAGAATTATTAATATATGCTTCATTAGAAGTTTTCCTACTCTCTAATAAACAAATCTTAAATTCTTTATAGGCCTGCAAGTAAACTCCACATAGACTAGGATCAATAAATTTACTTCGAAAATGAAGATCACCTGCATACTGAGACATGTTCATTAGTTTCTGAGAGTATACTTTTGATTTACCATTAAATTGCTTCTGCTTAATTCTTTTGAGTGGAAAAGCTGCATTAAAGCAAGTAATAAAAATATTAATAAAAGTATTAAATTTGGAGTCAACATCATAAGCATTGTAAACATCATCCCAAGATCATGTGACAGAAAAAAGAGAATTTATTAATCGATTCCTCAGAAAAAGTTCTTTTAATGGTAAACAGAGGATTAGATTTAGTATGAAAATTAACTGTTAAAGTTAGGCTCAGGTGATCAGAAAAACTGGAAAATTATATATCAGTGAACAAATGATCAATAAGAGTATGTGACTTTTGAGCAGTCCTAATAGGCTCCTTGTTTACTAAATGAAGACCAAACGTTGATAGGAGATTTAAAAGGTCAGTTTTAGCTGATGAGTCTTTCAAAAGATCTATATTCAAATCACTGAACAAGATTATGCCACCAATGTTTATCTGATTGTGAGTTACAAACATATTAGCATCTCTGAGTGCATTAAGAAAATCAGACACATTACTGTTGGGGGAAGGATAAATACATAATATTGCATATGTAAGTAAATTCACCTTCAGCAACACCATTGAACATTCAAAAGCTTTTTCAATGTTGACACTAAAGTTAGGACATTTAATGTCAATATAGGGTCTACAATAGATTGCAGTTCCACCACATTTATATTTTTCCCGACAAAAGGATGAGATATGGTTATAACCATCAATGTAAAATACTGATATCTCCTCTCTCATTAACCAATACTCAGTCAGTAATACTATATCAGCGTTATGTTCCTGAAGTAACTGTTCAAGTAAGTAACCCTTGTTCCTCAGACTTTGGATGTTGACATAGAAAAACAGTCACTTTGTCTTTGATTTCACAATACCTGATCTTAGGCGCGTTTGCGGCTTCGTATCATTAATCACAGTATCGGGCACAGTATTAGGGACTGGAGCTGATGCATTACTAGAAACAGTATGTTGGTCAGATGAGAGAGAGGCTGGAGGAAAAGTGACCCTGTTGTTTATGGTATCACCAGTAGCATTGGCATTCCTCTGTAGTACACCAGAGTCCTTGTTTTTTCTAATGTTAAACCTTCTAACACGAACACCGCTAGGCTAATTTTTGGAATTATTGAGATCATTTAGTAAACTAAAGTCCGCACTGACTTTAAAATTGGAACTGTCTATGTATTCAGATAATTTATGACATGTAAAAGAAAACCCCTTGAAATTCGAATTCAAGTGTTCTAGAATTGCTTCGGGAGTAGTGTTACTAGCTACACGACTAAGGTGAAAATAAACATGTTTAGGAGAGCCAAGGAACTTAGAATTACCAGAACTGCTTCCAAGAAAGAAAACACTCGAATTAGACTCTACACTCCATTTAGATTTAGATATATTTACATTAACAGCCATTAAAAAGGAAATATTCTATTATTAATAACAATATTATATAAATTAAAACAATACACTGATTTTTGACAGGTCCTTTTCACTTATAATTTTCAAGCAATGGCTACCCTCATTTTTTCTACCATGTACATACTTTACCTTGTTTGTACCAGACATTTAAAATTATGCTCTTTTGCTTTTGTTTTTACTAAGCATAGTATTTTTTTATAAAATGGAGATAAGTTTTCATTTATAAAAATTCTGGCTCCATTTTTGTTTTTACTAATCATATCATTCGTTATCACAATACGTTTCTCTACAAGAATAGAATTATGCATTAGCTTGTTTTTAAATTTTATTAATAATCCTGGAGGGCCATTACCAAACTTTTTTGGGAGATGATACACCTCTTCAAGTTCTGAGATGGCGACGGTCTTCCCAAGGACTCTGCTACCCTCACCACAGTTGTCAAAAGCGACTCTGAATATTCAACACCATTTACATCGAGGCCATGTACCTCAATGTTGCAGTCTCGTTGCTGCTGCTCCAAAGCATTCACTTTATTATCCAGCACTTCAATACGGATTTCCTTTTCACTATTTTGCGTTTGCAGGAATTTCACCCAATCGAACAGCTCCTTGTTGGATTCTTTAACTGATGCCAATTCCCGCTTGAGGTCGTCGTAAAAATCAGATAATCGGGATAGATTATCATCAATTTTTCTCTCGCGTTTTTCGAACAACTTCTTGATCGACGTATTAACACTGCTATCCAAATTATCATCACAATTGGAGTCGGCGCGAAAACAAACACCGCCAGTTTTGTTTTTTTTTTGCTTCTGACATCCGCTTGTAAGTATGTTCGGCCAAACCGGAACATTTGTAATGATAATCACTGAGACAAGAGTAACACTTAACGAAATTATCATCAGTAGGAAGTTTCTCGTCACATTTAGAGCATTTATAAGACATTACGAATGGAAACAAGCAACATACGCTTGCAAAAAATGGCACCCCTAATAACAGCTAAGCAAATTTCGAATATTAATAGAGTTCAAAAGCAAATAATAATAATAATAACCCGTGTGGGGTTTTCTGTCCCCCATCGGGCGCGTCCCCAGGTGGCGGATTGGGGAATGCTCTGCAGATATGCAGGGTAGGTGGGAAATAAAATACCACCCGTGGACAAAACAGAAACAAATCCAGGCGCGTCTGACCCAGAGTGGGCGGCGTTCTGGTCAGCGTCTGTTCCCCAGGTTAGAAGCAGCTGCTTACGAAACCTGCCAGCAGGTATAAAATGCACCCATTGAAATGGAGACGCGATTGAGAAGTTGCCTCGGAAAACTGCCGCTGCCTGGGGATCGCCACGGCGCCTCTTATGCCACCGCTGGAGGTGACAGCCAGCGAGCCGGTGGTGATGGGTTGGATGCAAGACGGCCACCCATCGGGTTAACCGAATCTGCTACCGTCACACAAGAGAACCAAGAGCAAACAACACCTCCTGCTCATCTTCCTACACAAGAGGAAAGTGTTTTGACTGGATATCAGTTAACCACTCAAGTGCCAACTACAAAAGCTGGCAAACCACGAGTGCGCATTCAGTGGACAGAAGATATGAATACTTTCATTATGCGCCAATACTACATTGTTACAAACATTGAGACGGACTTAAGTAACTACTGAGCAAAACTCCACACACACTTTTGTCAACAATATCCCCAACTTAAAGTTACGTAACAGAGAATAGCAGACCAGCGACGTGCCATAATAGTCAGGAACCTCTTACTAAAATCTAGGCTGGATTAGATCAGAAAAGAAGCTGCAGAACTGCTTAAACGAACCAATGATGAGGTTACACTACTGCTAACACCCATACAATGTCAGCCAACTAACTTAGGACTCCATTTTGTAGCCACACAGGAGATAACACAGGAACTGCCGCAACACAATGCACCCCTCATACAGCAACAAGAAATTGAAATAGAGTTCCACCGTGCAGTCCGGGTATATGCCCCTCACAAAGACCTTACATCCAAAAGCAAAACAGTGGAAAGAAGATAGCACAAAATACCGGAGTTTTGAATACCTCAATTTTACCACTGTATCTATCTCAGAATGCAAACACCTTTGATGGTGTACACACAGCACTATATGCAGCAGCTGTCACTGTGGTTCGAGTAGCTGGAGGCAAGATAGTGCCACTAGGGACCGGCCCAAACAAAAACTGAATACACCACCTTGGGATACACGTCTCTCGAAAGCAATAGAAAAGCTAAGGAAAGATATAGGCTGCCTACAGCAGTATATGAATGGTAATAGCAGTAAGAAAATTGAGAAACATATTGTCAGGCTGAAAATAAACAATTTGAAACATGTAAGTTACAACCCAGACAACTTACAAATACCTGAAATACATTGGATACATTGAAGCAGAAGCTAAGTGCCACATAGGAAAAGAAAAACACTACTGCAAGTAGAAGTTAATTTAGTAGAACAATCGTGAGTAATATTCTAAAAAAAAAAATTTTTGTCCAACAGTAAGGGGGCAAGGGGTGACTGACAAAATTTTCTGCTTTTACTAAAATATTTAGCGCGGAAATAACTGATACAATGATAACCTGCACCAATATATTTATTAAAAATAAACGTTCTTCCCATGTGTATTCCACAGAAAGAGATACAATCTGAAAATTTAGCATTCATTGCATGAAATTGCATCTCACTGTTTTAATAATATCCATGAATAATGTGCAGATAATGATACTGGTATATAAATACCTATTTCGTGCTACAATGAGTTACAGGAGGTTTTTATTTCTTCTTGAATGCATATAGTTTGATGATAAGGAAACATTAGTTACAGGACAAAAATTGATAAATTAACATCTCTAAGGAATTACTGGATACATTTATTTATTAAAAAATCTGGTGTGGCCAACATATGACTTTCTCCATATTTGGGGTATAGATAATTAAATTATAATGAATAGCATTATTAGGCAAAATTATCATTTCGTATCGTAAAAGATTACAGTCGTCCTTATTGCCGTAAATTACATATATTTTGAATATGTTTACAGAATTCACCTCTACTTGGTGGTGGCGCTATATGCTGGAAATTTACGAATAAGCAAAATATCTCGGAAATGAATGGTTCTACGAAAATTTGTTTTAAACAAAACATGGAAGAAATATTATTCTCTACAATTTTGGTCCTCACGAAGATTACCAGTAACGATGTTTTTAACATGTTTTTAAGGAGATATTTGACAGAAACCGAAAAACCGCTTATTTATATATAATTCCTAAACAATAACTCCTATAGAAAATTGTTTCAAATGAAAGTTGTAGGAAATTACATTCTCTATAAACTTTGTATAGAATTGTGTATACAATAATGATGTTTTAATGGAGAAATATCTGAAAAACTGAATCGGGTTTCTAATAAACCTCGACTTTCGGTTAACCTTTATTGTCCAAAAACTAGTCATTTCCTTGTGCTCACGCTAAAGTGTTACATATGAAATTTAGTAACGATATGGCAAGTACTTTTTGAGTTAGAGCGCCCACAATCACATAGTCACACAGACATCATTCCGAAAATAGTCTAAACGTGTTCTAGGGACCTCAAAACGTGTATTTCCGTTAAAATCTCGAAGTCGATTTTTCCATGATCACAATACTTTCCCATTACTTCGTATGGAAAAGGTACAAAATGTAAATATTGCGGTTCCCCAAGGGAATTTTTAACGGTATATGACAAATTGGAAATCTAAAGAGGGTAGTGCAGCTTTATTCAGTACATGCCGAGAAAACCTGCAAAATGCGGAATAAAAATGTACGCATTGGCTGACGCAATACAGCGTGATTTACGTGTAGGAAATATATGCTATTAATAAAACACACCTTTGAAAATGTTATTGAAATATTAAAGATAGCTCTTCTGCGTGATATGTAGAAATGAATTTTTATAGTTTGGTTTTGTTTTGTAGTTTTATTTTTCTTATTAATCTTAATATGATGCTTATTATAATTCAAAAGTTGTAAAAAATATACTCTTGGCCATTATGATATCAAAATATGCATTTGTTCATTTAAATTAAGATAAATCTATCTATCTATCTATATATATATTTCTCTTACTCCGTCTGCAACAACTTCATGTTTCACTCAATAGATGGCGATACTAACTAATCATTAATGTTCTTTGCATTCAACAGCGTAAATATTACAGAATTTACCACAAGCATATACTCAACTATAATTAGTGCTATATACAGTATGAGTTACAAAGAAGCTATGTTCAATTATGATATTAAATGAAGAAGTTTATTTATTTACTGATTGTTGATAGCAACCCTACAATGAGGTATTTCTTTTTTTGTGTTGAATACCATCTGCGAAGAATGTATTTAGTCCTTAACTTAATAATTCATTGGAAAGAATTATTTGATGTAAAAAACGGATGAAGAGGCATATCATTTCAATCGATACATTCGGTGGGTAAAACTTTGATTCGTAATAGTTATATTATTATGTATGATTATAAGATCGGAAACTTTATGTGATATTATTAATATTAATCAAAATATTAAGTTAATGCGCTTCTATGCGTGTTTTCGAAAGTAAGGCATCCAAATGCATTCACAATTATGTTAAGACATTTACTCAGCTATATTAACCGTAACAAACGGAGACTCTCTTGATCTCAATAATCAAGTACTTAGTCATATTGATGGACCTGATTTGGTCTTTAAAAGTGTGGATAGTATTGTGAGTGTTGATGCTTTTGATCAACTTGCATTCCCGGAAGAATTCTTAAATAGCCTTACTCCAACCAGAATGCCTTCTCATGAACTAAAACTAAAAGTAGGAGCCGTCGTCATGCTCCTTAGAAACCTAATGCCATTGAGAGGACTATGTAATGGTACATGACTTATTGTAACTCGATTACAAACAAACGTAATCGAAGCAAAGGTGATCGGTACAGAAAACTCGGATACAGTATTTATTCCGAGAATCCAACTTATTCCATCTGATACAAATCTACCCTTCTGTTTCAAACGAAGACAATTCCCCATACGATTGTCTTTTTCAATGACCCTCAATAAGTCACAAGGCCAAACGTTCGATAAAATATGCCTGTACTTAAGTAAGCCTATTTTTAGCCATGGACAATTATATGTTGCTCTATCAAGAGTCAAATCGTTCGATTCAATGACTGTAGTTGCGAAGTAATCTGAAATTGACAATTGTGTGTATAAAGAAATTTTTGATTAAAATATGTTTATATAAAAAACTGCAAGAATTTGTTTAATTATAAATCAAGGTACGAGTGCATGACAAAACATATAATAACATCTAATGTTGTGGTATAAGGAAATTATTTTAAAGATGCGTTTAAAAATTGCTGGATTTAAATGTTGTTTATATAATTTCTATATTACATAATAAATAAAATTAATGTTATTTTCTTTAAAACTTTTCCGTAATTTGTGACGGGTGCTTTCTATGTTGTAGGTTAAATCTTTTCATTGAGATTTTGGGGTAATATAAGTGACTTTAATATACAAATATTCCTGTATTTTCCCCGTTGAATATCAACGGGCGTTTCTACTAGTTTATCTTTAAACTAATAAAAATGCAAATTGTATGCTTAATACGTTGCGCGGGCAATTAAGTTCTGAGAGTCGACACGCGCATTTAAGAGATATTTTGATGATTTTCCTGAATTTCTAAAGTGATATCTTTGCTACCGTTGCTATGATAACATTTCTAATCGTTGATAGCTACCAAGAGTAATTTTGTTTGCGACCAAAACTTTTCCTATGCCCTCTATCATCACATTTTATAAACAAGTTTTCTTGAAAATATTGACAGTAAACCCATATGGCCGCCGGTGCGCAAAACAAAATTTGCCGCCCCCTCTCCCACTCAACATGGTAGTATATACTGCAGGATACTTTTATAAATGAAAAAAAACTGTAAGACATAGCAAAAATTATTTATTACAACTCTGCAAAGATGGATTTTCCTATTATTACAGTCTTTCTAAACATGAGAAAGAGAAAAGAACGATATAGTTTATCACCAAAAATTGCATTTACATAGTTTAAACGGTTCACAAGGATGAAAACCTTTTTATTGTTAGAAGAAATAAAAAATAATCTACACTAATATTCTTTATACTAAAATTGTCTAAACAGAATTAACGATTATAATATTAAATGAACACTCATTAACAAATAAATTACGTTATTTAAGAGACTTTACTTTCCTGGCTTTATAAGTAGAAAATTTTTTTAAATGATGTCATGTACATTCAACTTATCAGACAGTTCGTGTTCTATGGATATCATTGCTAAATTTGATAGCCTCTCTTGCGACATTGTCGACCTTAAAATAGTTTAAATAATAATTTTGAGTTTTGAAAAACTTCTTTCTCCCAAAGCTACAGACACAGGTAATGTCAGATAAATGTGGATGCCAATGGCAGGCAACATTTGGAAATGAAGAGATTAAGTCATTTTGAAGAATATAGTCCAATACTTCACATGTATCCATTTCACGCTTTATGTATAGCTTCAATATTTGAAACTCTCCAAATAAATACTCCCCATCTAAATCTGATTCACTTACAATTGGATTTGCATCAGTCAGCTTATTATCCAATTCCTTAGAATTAGCCTATAGCTCGTCGCCCTTCGAATCATTGAGTTTTGATGTATCATGAAACATGCTGAACAATTCACAGTGATCATTTAAAGTTTAAAATCTTTCTCTCAATGAAAATATAGTCCTGTCGAAATAGTGAAGAAAAAATTTATTTTAAAATCAGTTGCCATCTGCTTAGATATAACTACCTCTCGTGGTGGCATTTAGTTGTAAATTAGTGACGATTTCTTACTGAAGAAATGAGAAAATAAAAATTTCAAAATAAAATATGCAGTGAAGCGTTCTTATCGATAAGCATGCGTCAACGTTGATTTTACTTCTACTTTAAATTAGTCTGATTTTACGTTTTCGTCATTATCAGTGAGCCTTGTCCAATTCTAAGCGGTGGCAAAAATATTAAGACCTCGAAAGGAGGGTGATGCAACATTAAAAGGTTAAGAACCACAGCTCTAACGACTCGTAAATTTCAATCACAAACTTAGGCGAAAAAGCAAAATTATATTTTACAGTAAAGTCTTCGATGCTAAATTCATCGAAATGTGTTGCGTAAACGGGGAACAAATAATTCAAGCGATTTCTTTCCATATGATAAAAAATTAAAGTTTTCCCCTATTTTTCTTTAAAATGTTTCCTGTTCGTAGATCGTGTGCCAATTTCTTCTAAAAATAAGAAGCCTAAACATAGAGAAATCGATATTTACGTTAAAATCACAATAATACTTATAATGATTCACGAATTGATCCTGATTTTCTGTGGAAAACAATTTATTATCTGATCACAGTCAGTGGACACAGACAGTAAGGATGTGAGTTTTATTTCTTGAATGCATTTATTAATGCTCCAATAGATTAAATCAATTATAATATACAATACTTCTCTTGTTTAATAAAAAAATAATTAATTCAGACATCGATTTCACACATTACAAAAAATAGGGCAGCCGTTTTTCACTATCCTGAAGGTTTTACTCTCTAACCTCTTTTCCCCAGAATACTGCCTACCGAAGAGTGAGCTTGCATTACCAAGAAATCGATTTTGCCCATAAAACCTGATGTAAATGCACATGAAAACATTTTTGCACTAGAAATACGTTTTACCTATTGAATTTCTTACGATCAAACTAACTGTCACATACACTGCTCCTAATTATTTTATACAGTAAAACCTGTGAAAGACGGAAACCTGTAAAAGACAAAAATTTTGGAAGATTGAAGGGGTTCTATATTCCTACATTTTGATGAAAAACGACTATTTTAGCCTGTTCAAGGCGGAAGATCTGCGAAAAACGGACATTTAGTCGAGTCTCATGAGATTCCTCTTTTCGAGGGTTTTACTGTATTAGATCAAAGTACACAAGAATATATGAAGCGATATTGACCTCTAATGCAATGAATAGTTTCGTAGCTCTAAACGGCGATATGAATTACTATCATCTAGTTTTCAGGAAGCAAAGCGAAACATTTATTAATTCTTTCATTTATTATAGAAATACTTTCCGTTGGAAAGTTGACAAAAAATGTCTGCACGGTAAAAAACAAAGATCGTCTAGAATATAATCCACTTTATCCTGAAAATATACAAATGCGGGTCATGTTAAATTTGAAGTTCAAGTATTTAATTTCTTTAAGAATTATCAGATTTATGACGCGTAGTGAGCCTATTAATGTAACACAAGGTCAATAACTTACAGCGCATGTGATAAATTTAGTGAATATCGCCACAAGTTTCTTTAAATTCAGCTCCGAAACGTATAATAAAATGTTTTGCAATTTTCACTTTTACGCTAATTTCGGGATCGCGCTATATCCGAGACAACACCACACATCTACTAGCATGGAAAAGATACATATCTCTTACACAACAAATGTGGAATCCAAAGTATCAGATCCTCTAACTCTAAAAGCCGGCAATTTAAAGTAGAATTAGATCACACGGGAAAGAAACCTGCAGAAAACGAATTCAAAGCACCAGCGGTGTCTCGATCTTCCTCCAACGACTATCGATGAAATACTAACGAAAATAGCAAGGGAAAGAAATTAAAGTTCGTAGAATAATGATCTCTTGTTTGAACCGGCATTTCCGAAACAAATGCTTTGGGAATACTCTTCCCGATGTAAGAAGAAGAAGAATCTTAAATATTTGTTTTAAGTGCTCCAAGGGACACCTGCCCTGGAGAAGGATGTGTTAGAGCTATGGGAAATACCCGCGGCGTAGATTCCAAAAGGCTGAGATATAGTATTGCCCTTTTTCGGTCATTGCCGACACTGTTCCCCAGATAAGGGGTTTAAGAACCCGGAGAGACCCTTCTCAGCGGTTGAAAATATTTCGGCTGCTCTGGTTTTCCCCGTTAACCCTTTCATTTTGTAGGCAGGTAGGCAAAATTCGGCCGCCCTCACCCTCCATCGACTCATCGTTAGGCAGCCGCGAAAATCTCAAGTTCCCCCATACTTCTCAGGGCGCTATTCCTCTCTGGCCGCCCCTCCTCTCCTGCCGCCGCCGGTGTGCCGTGCACAACTCGCCCACCCAGTTGCGGCGGCTCTCGGCATATATTATACAGTGCATTGTGAAGTAAAAAGATATTTTCGGCTTTAGAATGTGTGTCGAAATTTTTGCAGATCGAGTAAACGAAGTAAGAGATGATCATTTACTATTTAAGTCTGTTCAACACCATTTGAGGAATTATAAAGTTGAGATCTTGATTGCGCATTCATATTACTATATATAAGCCGTATCAGATTGAAAAACTCTTTCGATTGTCAAAACCATTCCCGAATCATTTCTCCTTTTTTCTTTGCACGCCTCGACATAAAGTGTATCATCTTTTAAAATTTAGTAAATAATTTGTAAATGAAAATAAGAAACTTAAATATGAATGAAATTTACTTAGATGAAAAACTAGGGAGACGTTATTTAAAACATTATCACAAATCAGCAAGTTAAAACATTTAATTCGATATGGCGGAACATTTTATAAATTGATTATTTTAGAATGTTTTACGACCGGTTAATCGGCTATAAAGACGAGCGAAACTTCAAGGATAAATACAAAATAATTGTGATTGTTAATTTTCAAAATGAATAGGTTTAAGAGAAAGATCAATTTAAGTGTATCCAAAGATAGGTTTTCAAAATCATTTTATCTTTTTAGACGATATTTGTCTCAAAGGGCCAATTCTTAATGAACGACGGCACTAACGTAGAGGATAATTCGATTTTATGGTAAATCGAGAGAAGCAGCCAAATGTATCGCGCCAAACTCATAACGTGGAAAATGTTGATTATATTCTTTAGAGATAAATGAAACACACACCAAGGCCGGTTGGGCGAAGGAGGGTGGGGGGGGGGTGCAAGGAGGGTGAGGGGAAGGGTCGAGATAAGGATGGTGGCAGAAAGGCGTTGAGCTAAGGGGGGATGGGGGTTGGGCTTAAGAGGGAAGAGGTGGGGGCAAGGTGGTGTGGCCATGAGGGAGAGGGGAAGGAGGTGGACGAAGGATGGTGAGGGGTGTAAGGGGTGGTGGCAAGGGTTGGGGAAAGGGTTCGGCTAAGGGGAAAGGTGGTGTGGGGGGGAAAGGTTTGCGACAAGGGGGAAGGGAACGGGCTAAGAGATGGTGCAAGAGAGAAGGGGTTATTTGAGATGGGATTCACCTCCCCTCATCCATTCTCCGGATGGGTCTGGATGTGGACCAGAGCCACGCATCTGCGCCCCCTAAACCCTCTCTCGCCAATCTTCTTCGCCGATACCTCTTCCTCGAATGTCTCTCCTAACCGTATCCTTTCGAATATTCCTCTCCCTATCCTCCTCTCATATTCCTCTCCGTCTATTCGCCATCGTAACCCTCATATACTCCATCTTAGGAATTCTATGTTCGTTCGCTCAAACCCTTTCCGTCTCCTCAATCTCTGCCTTCAATCTCTCCCTGGCCATCATCCCTTTCTCCTTCCTTTTTCCTCTCTCTCCCTCTCTATCTCTGTAATAACTGTAAGGGTAATCAAATGCCTTAAAGAGCGTCACGCAAATCATCGTCCTTAATTATATTTCGCCATTTCGGCACGACCATCGCCCTTAAATTTTCATTTACAGCCCCATTGTATAAAGCTCTTTCGAGGAGTTTAGTCATAACAATAAAGCCACATTTTATAGTAAGAACTACATAATGTAGGAGAAATTACGGGCGAAAAGATTGCGGAAATATTTTTTCTTTATAATGATTGTATGCCTGACGGCGACACATTTTGCTAACGTCTTGTTCGTAATTACGTTATAGGCATACTTTTAGCGTCCACAGTTACTTCCGCATGTTCCCAAAAGCAGACATTGAAAATACCTCAAATTGTTTTCGTCGAAGGTTGTAAATTTGTAATGCAGGTTAGCGCGTCAGGAAGAGAAGGGAGTGATGGGTGGAGGAAGTGATTGGGAATAGCGGGGAGTGATGGTAGGACAGAAAGGCAGACAAACGACTTTATTTAGGGTGATGTGGGAGGGAGGGAGTGATGTGGGAGGGAGGGAATGATTGGGGGAGAGGTGAATTTGGAAGGGGAATGGCGAAATGGAAAGGAGCAGAGATTAAGATTGGAATGAGGGGTAGATAGGGAAAGGAGGGGGGAAGGAAGAGTAAGAGGGAAGCGTAAGAGTGAGTGGAAGATGAGAGAAAGAGAGAGGGGTGGAAAACGGAAGTTTAAATAGGAAAATAAAAGGAAGGAAATGAAGAAAGCGAAGAAATCAGAGATAGGGAAGAATGGGGATGGGAAATGGGGAGATGGATACTAGATAAGGAAAATTGGGAGGTAATGGGATAGGAAGAGAGGGCAGAAGGGATTGATAAAGATCCAGAGGAGACTTAGCGGTATCGCGTGGGAGAGAAGGGGGTTGGGGGAGAGGCTTCCGGGAGTGAATAAGGTCATGGGGGAGGTGGGAGCGGTTTAAGAAAACTTTCATTTCGGCGCGGCTGAAAAACCAGCGGAATATGGAAAAGAATTTTAAAATGGAACAATAAAATGTGGGAAATGGCTTGTTTATGATTTCCTACGTAAATTATAGTTTCTCCTGCGCTGTTTCAGGTAAAGCGGATGCTGGGTTTTGGTGAAGAGCACTTCAAAAAGAGAACGCAGGAAGAAGTTTTAACGATAGTTTTGCCAAGTAAAAGAGATAACAACGCCGAAAGATGGCATCGCAAAATGGAAATCAAGTCATTAAGAAGCGTCGCTCAACAAATACCTCGACGTAAATTTTAAAAGATTAAGCGAGGGTAATCTCCAAAAAGTGTAACTGCTCAAATATGTAGGGCATTTGTAAGTTATGGAAAACTTATACGTATCAGTGCTGAAATATACAGGATTTTAATATTTTTCCTGTTGAGAAGTCATCACTTATATAGTTTTATCCTTTGCGGAGGATGTTGGGAAAAAAGCATTAATGATTTCGAGAGATTTTTGAAAAGACTGCGAGAGGAGGGATTAGAGGATGGAAAAAATGCCGCGGAGGAGTTAGAGTTTTAAAAAAAGGCGAACAAAAGTATGAATGCAGAATAGGGGAAAAAAGAAAAAGGGCGGAAAGATAAGGGAAGGAGAAGAGGGAGAGAGTAAAGAATGGGAGAGGAGGGAGAGAGGAAACGAGAGAGAGAGAGATAGGGGATAGGAAGAGAGCGAGAGATGCGGGAGTGAAGAAAGGGGAGAGGATGGAGGGTGAAGAGGAGAGAGATATGGAAGGGAGAGAGGGAGAGTGGAGAGACGGGTGAGAGAGAGCAGGGAGACACATGTAAGGGAGAGAAGAGAGGAAAGGGAGAGGAAGGAAGAAAAGAGAGTGAAAGATATGTTAAAGGGAGAGAGAAAGGAGAGAGGAATGGAGTGATAGGAAGAAGGGAATAAGAGAGAGATAGAGAGAATGGAGAGTGTTGGAGAAAAGAAGAGAGGAAAGGAAAGAGCGGGAGGGGGTGTAGGGAGGGCGATTTTGAAGGAAGGAATAAAATAAAGAATATCCCCACGAATAATTGACATACGGCATTACAAAACAGCACGAAGAGAGGGATTTATGAGAGAGAGAGATGTGGAAAAACGAGAGGAATAATGAGAGAGAAGTTGAGTCCGTTCAGCGCTGCAGTGCAGTAAACACCTAGACATCGCGTTAAGCGTTTAAAGGGAAGAAGGAGCGGATATACGATTGGAGAATGGTGAAGAGTGAGCCTTATAGAGAGGGAGAGTATTGCGGAAACCTTCCAATCGTTTTTCGAGCATGGATTGGATGATAGGGATCGAGGCAAGGACGGAGAGTTGGAGGCGGAAAGAGAGAGAGAAAGGGAGATGGTAGAGCGAGAGAAAAAAGAAGACGGAGGAATAGCGTAAAGAGGAAAGAGAGAGATGGATTGGAGAGGGATATGGCAGGGTGGAGAGAGGTTTGGGTGAAGGGCGATGGAAGAGGTGGAGAGTTAAAGAAAGGCGTGGAAGGAGGGCGAGGCGCGAAGGGAGAGTAGAGAAAGGATATGCGACCCCTATAATTTAGGAGCAATGGCACGCTTTAACTCGGTCTCTCCCCTTTCTTTCCCCTCCTACTTCCTCCCCCCCCCTCTCCTCTTTCTTTCTCCTCCCACATCCCCTGGCACGCACCGTTCGCAGCAGAATGGCTTTTTGAAGATGCTATCGCTTTTCTCGCCGGCGTCAACCCAATAGAAAGCCATCTCTGCCGAAAATCTGTTTCGCCGCATATCCCTCATGCATGTTGGTTTGTTTGTGTTGATAGGGATTTATCTATTTTTCTGGCGGTTAAATATCGCGAAAGGGGAAATTCCGGGAGAACGGAAAGAGAGAGAGAGAGGGGGGGGATGAAAGATAGGTAGGGTCGATATATATATAGGCCCACTTCGATTTTGCTTTGCACAAAGAGAGGTGGGAAAGGGGGCCACGATAGAGGAAGGGACATTAAGTTGGCCTTTTATTCGCTCTCGCGCTGAGTTGCTAGCTCACGAGAGTTTCCAGGTCCTGGCGATATCGCTGAACTGAATGGATTTTGCGAGAGAATGAGAGAAAGATAATTTCGCGTTGAAATACAGTGTCTGGAATAAGAGTTCCGTCGCCTCCAATGGGATGGATCCCGTGTGTGCTCATACCCTATTTTAAGATAGGAGCTACGATTGAGGACGGATTTTTGCATACGTAAGGTATCAATTAGGTGATAAAGTGCGCTTTGAGAGGTCATAATTTCGGTTTTACAATCATATTTCAAATAAATCAATGATACGGCACATAAAATGTTTATATATTGAGTTGTGATTGAACATTGGATTGCACGCTGTACCATTAATTCTCGAAAGACAAAGTAAATGTTTGCGTATTTGGTCATGTTTTTCATTCGGAATATCTGATTTACTACCCGAATTTAATTTTTTTTTTACCGAACGAGTATCTAGAGCACGGGTGGCCAACCTTTTTCGGTAAGGTGCCACATAGTATGCTGAAAATATGTCGCGTGCCACCTAATATTAGTGGCAGTCTAGATGGCAGGGACAACACGGATGGAAGAAGGCATTGTACTTGTCCTTTTGACTGCGGGTTGGAAGTTTTTTAAAATCTTTAAATGAATACGATATATGTACTAAACCAAGATTTCCGGCAAAAGTGAAATGAAATTTTAAAAATTGATCAACTGCTTTCGAAACATATGAACTAATAACATACTGAATGTACAATTTTAATTGGTTAATAATATAACTTAATAAAATGTCGTTATTACTGCGGCTATACTCCTCCTTTTTCATGTTGTTAGTAGTCAAGATGGCAAGAGATCCACGGTGGACCCGACTGTGTCTCTTGCTAATTGCTGCTTTAAAGTTTGACATTGTCTTCATCCCAATCAAAAAATGGTAAAAATGTTAAATTAACGTATGCCCCATTTCAATACGAAAAAGAGAGGTTTCTTAAGATCACAGAACTGGCTAATTCGAGGTAAAGGGTCAGACCAACTGATTATCATTGTTCTTAAAAGGATCTAGGTCGAGAATATAGTAACATTGTAATTTAGTAGCTGTAATTTTGTGAACATATGAAGCTTCGAAATGTACATAAGTAGCGTCAGTATCAATTGTGTCTCGTCCACCTGAACCGTATAACACGCGAACAGTAATTCGCAACATTTTCGATTTTTTTGTATTTTCACTGCGGAATTTCCGACTTCCTTATAAAGGAGCTTCGTTCCCAGAGGCTTCGTTAAGTGAGGTGTATCTGTGTACCCTATATTAGGAATGGGGCAGATATTTTGAAATATTTAGTTTAGACAACAACCTGGAAAACAAGAGAAGTCCAACTCAGTCTTGAAAATAGTGACTAGTTTGTGTACACAATTTTATTATACTAATACGTTCTAATTTCGTGGGATTAAATTGCCGCAAGCACACATAACACTCAGTCTGCTGTCGAAGAACAACACTGTATAACCTAGAATGTTAACGTTGACATTTTAAATTTATTTCTATACATTTATTTTTTCAAAATAGGGAGGCGTGCCACTGACAAGAACTTCGCATGCCACGCGTGCCGCAGGTTGGCCATCCCTGATCTAGAGCAAAAGTACATAAGACAAATGTTGATATGGGTCAAAATCGACCTTAATGGGAACTAATCAGGCTTCCCTATTGACATTTTGCCCACGGTAAAAATTTTAATACACCGTAGTGTACTAATTAATTACCATAACAAACTTTATTTGCAATTTGTATCTGACAAAAATGAAATGGCGAACAAATATAATTTACTTAACAAATTGTAATTGAATTTTGGATATTAAAGGAATGAATCAGCTGAGTTACTCTCTACTTTGATCGGGCCGCACAAAATGTGTCGGTGGGCCGCATTAGGCCCAAGGGCCGAATGTTGTGCGTCACTAATCTAGAGCATTTTAACTTAAATTTATTCATCAAAGTCTACCATGTATTGCTGTTCATAGACATTTCCAGAGAAGTGTTTCTCATTTAGTCTAAACTTAATTAATTGAAAGAAAGTCTGGTAACCAAAAGAAATCATTTTGACCTGTCCAGTATCTGGATGGTATTGAATTTATACTCTCAGCACGAAATTATATTTTTACTCAAATTATTAATTATTTAAAATGTTGAAAATTCAATTAGATTAATGGAAACCCAATTTTCTATTTAAGTTTTAAAATGAATTTCAGGTTTATATTCATTCGAATAAATGCACCTAATTGAAAGACGATACATAACATCTCATTTTCATATGAAACGAGGAAAATATTAACAGTGGGACATTGTTCCTATTTTTAAATTTCTAGAACACAAAAATGATAGAGAAAATTAATCCAAAATCTAACTATATATGTATTCATTTTACGTTGAGGTCTGTAGACATTTGTGTACAATTTATATCGGCGTATTTCTCGAGAACCGTTCGTCGTAAAGATATGCGGTAAACGGTGTTTTGTTTCTATTGGCTATGAGGTCCCTGGAAAAATATTCTCATTTTTATAAAGTCCCGGGTTCAAATCCAGGAGACAGTTATATGTTCCAATAAGTTTACACGGGATTTTCGATTTTTCATAGTGCAAGGTTGTTTTTCCTTCAATCAGCAAAATACGTAAATATCGACCTATTTTCTTCGCTTTTACTTTATTGGACGGCGAAAACTCTATACTATGTTATTCCTGTGATGTTTACATGTTACACGGTCGAAGTTTTCAGAAATACACAATTGTTTTCGAATTTTTACGGATATTTCGTACTCTTTCTGGGCGTTGCCAAGGCGACCGTCATTGTTGCCTCCGACTCAATTACTATCAACTATACCTTCAAATAGGTGAAAGAATAGCGTTATTCGCTTCGCACCTTTGTCTAAGCATCGAAATTAATGAAGGAAAGCAACGTAAATATTTACGGATAATTATTCTGTTGAGTGCGTTTGGGAAGCGTTTCTAGCTTTGTCAATAACATGTGTATAACAAACAAGCTCCCAGCGCATTGAGTTTTATTTTAAATTGTGCAATTTATTTGTTTTTTGATTTGTTTCATCGTTTTCATGCTGGAATCTTAACTTTTTGTAAGTAGAACCATCATATTACACATCTGTAATCCTTATTAACGCAAATAGGTTCACACATCAATTAAAAATTAGATAAGAATAGGGACGCACGTTACTTTGTAAACAAATTATATGGTTATCTTCTCTTCATTGATAATCCAAATAAACGGTTGAATTGACGTCGCCTTTATAGTAGGTCCTGTAAGAAGTTAAATACAGTCGTTGATAGACACTTGAAGTAAAGCAATTATTTGTGAGTTCGTCTATAAGGGTGCAACGATAATGATTGGAACTAAGGTAAGGTGGGGCTATTAGCCCAGCTACAGCTGCCAGAAAAAAAAGAGGAGCCAGAGATCAAAGGAAGAGTATTGTAGGAAAGAGAGAGAAAGAGATGCGGAAGCTCATAGGATTGCCCGTGAAGATGAGGAGAGGAGAGTACAAGAAAGACAAAGAATTAGGGAAACACGTCAACTGAATAGGAACAAAGAAGATGTAACCTAGGGACGAACTATTTAGATTATTTGCATTTCATTTATTTTATTAATTATTTAATCAAAATGATTTCACTAAACCTTCAGTTTATTTAAATCGCGTTGAGGATCGGAGATCCGGGGCTGCCCTACTAATATTTTTACAGAATCTGATGTAAAGTAATAAGGTTTTCGAACTGAAATTCATGCTCAAGGATACATACATTAAATGCATATATAAAGCTAAATTATATCTATTACTGTTAATATCTCATGAAAATGATAAAAATAAAGAACCGGACAGATGAATGTGATTCAAACCGAAGGCCTATCCTATAAAAAATTGAAGGCGATTTCCTTCTTAGCCCAGGAGCTTTCATTCCTTTATCGGTCCAATCTTTAGAAAGGCGTAAGAGGAAAAAATCAAAGGCACATCCCTCTAGATGGTTATGCGGAAACGAGATATATAGTAAAGGATGAGATTGCGCTTCATTTTCATCTCAGGGAAGCTGAAAATGAAGGGGGATTAGGAGCGGGGGGTGATTCCTTGAACAGAGAATCTTTGAAGGGTAAGGAGGTGATGTAGGATAGCTATATACCTTTTTAAAAAATCCATTGATGACCTTCTTTACCGGAGAGCGTTTTCGACCGAGGGAAGTTTTGCACTATTTATGAATAAGTCATTAGCGATTCCAAAGATAGCAGAGCTAAAGTGATTAGAGAATAGATGAGGGTATTTTAAATATTTCAATGCGACACAAAATGGTCATTACGTGGTTTCATTTTCATTGTTTAGATAATATGTTCGGGAAAAAATGACGGAATCCATTAAGATGAACCCAATTCGGAAAATATGGAATGGATTCCGTTTAAACCTTGGTTTTGTTGAAAAAGCTGTTCTTTGACATATTATTGTTATGTTCTCTACCTTTTAATTCGATGATCAGTTTCTAAAGTACAAAAAAGAAAAAATGTATGGTTTTGGAATTTGTCAGATAAATTCAAACAAGCACTAGAATAAAGTGCTAATATGGCATATAAACTAAACTATTTAATCGCCAATAAATTACTTAAAAATTAATAAAAGTAATATTATATAGTAATACATAAAATAAAATAGTAATAGTAAAAAATATCTCATTTTACAAGCGTTTCTTTCAAAAAGATACATATTTCGATAAACATTTGACAGCACTGCGTCATTTGTCAAAAAGGCAAATTTTAACTTTAGATTAAAAATTTCGTTTTACAGGGATGCAGGTACATTTTTTAATGCTACTGCTTTCAATCAATAAATTTCGGAAAGTGTTTTAGAAGGTAATTTCTGTAGATAACCTAGCGTAAAACAACTAACATAGGGATTAATTCTGTTCATTTTATAGAAATTATGGATAAATGTTTCACTGAATGGCAAGTGTTATAAATGTTAAGCATTAAAGAAGATTAGCATCTGAAACCACGAATAACCCTTTGTTTTTATTCCCTTTAAATAAACCAATTTCGCGGTCACTTTAATAGCATGCTTTGTACTGCTAACATTGTCCAGTTTGAAACTAATGACTGGTATAATTAAAGAGCGGCAGTTTTTCCTTTTGGGCTTAAATTTAAAATATTATTGTAATCAATGGTCTAACCCATTTATCGCTATAAAATGTGACAATTAGAATGCCATGACATCAACATTTTTATCAAATAAAGCGCATATAACACCTATAATTGATGGAATTTTCTAAAAAGAGCTAAAACGAAGATATTCAGCTAGTCTATTTGAAACCAGTGTGTATGACCGATTAAAAGATACGATTAGTCATATAACTGTAGGGAAATTGTATTTTTTCCCTTGATTAAACATGCAAAAAAATACCATCGTAACATTGATGTGCAAACGAGTTTGGATTGGAGTGTCGTGCTAGAACATAGTATTTCTGAAGAAATGTCACCATTGCCTGCCAGTAAATTGATTCGCGAGGTATTAATGATTTATAAAGGCTAGAATACGGAATAAAATTGCCAGTGTAAGATATAAAATTTTTCAATTCGATATTTCATACACGGTGAGAAATTTGCTCGAATAAAGAAGTTATTTTCAACAGTGTTACTCTTTTATGGATTTTAGATAAACATCTTTTTTTCTGTAGCCAAAAAGCCTTTCCAGTCCTTTCGTTCGGAAAATGAATTCCACAACCATGTTCGACTTCTTGAGCGCTCGGAAAGGGAGACTCCTCCCATTTCACTCCCCCTCCCGTCCTTCCAAATACCGGCGCTTCTGCTTCGTGAGGGCCGAAAGAATCATTTGAATGGTCGTTCCCTTTATTGGAAGCCGACCTCGCAGAAAAGGGGAAAAATTGCTGCGGGAGAGAGAAATCCGTGCGACTGCTTCTCCACCGTCACTCAACGGAGTCAATCGCTGGGAATGAGAGCGAACCAAATTGCCTACTCCTCGTCCTTCCCCTCTATCTTCCTCACTCCGCTTCTAACACATTCCTCTTCCATCTCGAGCCAGACTCTTTCCTCTCCTTCCCAAACCTCCTTTCCAGCCTCTCTTTTCTCTACCCTCCTCCCCCAAGCCCTCTTCGACCTCTCTTTCTCCACTTCTCTTCCTCTCTTTAAATGCTGCGTCGGCACCTCCTCCGACCTCCGTGATAGACAGCTGAAGGGGCTTTCTCTCCACGCCAAAACTCCCCGGGGATATGCGAGGTAAGATGTAATGTCAAATGGGACCCAGAAGAGTAGGTTTTTTTCTTATACGGCATAAAAAGAGTTCTTAGAATGAGTTATTGTTGCCCCAAGAAGATCATGGTTCGTGAAGGAGAGGATTGGAGATTAGGAAATGTCTATTTTTAGAAAGGTACCGTTTCTTATTAGCGATGCTCGGTACATACCCAAATAAAATAAGCTGGTGTATTTAAGGATCCGATTTGTCTGAATTTAATACTTTCGCATCCTTTGGCAGTTATTTTGGCATATTCTATGGGTATTGGAAACTATTGTCATATATATCTTAATACTATGTAAAAATTACTTTGTTATACTATATAATTAATTATCATCAGTATAAAATATCAATATTTTCTTTGAAGACAATAAAAAAATTAGAATTCCAATGCCTTCTGAGGCATTTTTCTGTTAGTTATTGTCCGATGCGAAACTCTTACAGACGTCCCTCGTTTATGAGTATCACAACGGAGACAATTTAAAAAGATATTCCTTTAGGAATACAATCATTTCCACTGTTTAGAAATTGCAAAGCCGAGCACTAATCGCCACGGTTTAACTTTGTATAGCACAAAAAATCCCTACGTTAATCAATACTAGAAGTTTTTAGTAGCTAAGATATTTAACTCTGAAGGATTGGGTACATATTTTCTTTATCAATACAAGATATTTGTTTGGACTGCCATTTTAAATTGATAGTAAATATCTTTGATTCTAATACATTCGTCCTTTTCTTAAAAGATAAAAGTTATTATAAATTCAGTTTTTGTTTAGGAAATAAATCACATCTAACTCGATTAATGTTATGGTTCATGTATGTGTGTGTGTACATCGAGGGCATAAATATGTCTCTCTTACACCCCAGCGAACAGCTTTTGGTAAGTGTTTGCTAGATTTCCTTCAACACGTAAAATTATGAGGCACTTCCAGATGTGCTCGAAACTTGAAATTTGGTAGGATTATAGGTTTTTGGTCAAAGCCGAAGGAAAAAAAATTGAAACTGGTGAAATTCCTATTTTGAGGGGCTATTTTGGCCCCTTTTTGTCCCATTTTTCGCCTATAAGAAAACATGTAAATTGTTGTAGAGGTTTATATTTTTGCATTTTAAAATTACTTCCCATCAAGATACGAACTCGAGACAAATTGTCGGATAGGATATGAATTGTAATTTCTTATTTTTGAAGACAGAATTAAAATCCTAGTAGAAATAGCGTAAAGTTAAAGTTTTTATCGCAAAATTGTGGTAATTTTTCTGGTTCTAACAATAGGCTTCCTAGGCAACAGGCTTAATGCTTTCATATGGATAAGCTTTTAATGTGAATCAGAGGCATATATTTTAATGCCTTTAATGTTAAACTATGCCTAATGAAGGAAATCCGGTATTGTAATAATCCCCATTTTTGCGGCTTTTTTGGCCCAGTATTGTTCCATACGACAATAAAAATGATGAGGCAGCTCCATATGACCTAGAGGCTAGATATTTGGCATGATTATAAAAATTTCATTGCAACCGAAGATAAATAAAATACTGCAAAAATTCCAAATTTTAAATGCGGTTTTTTCCTATTTATGCCTCATACACGTGTGTAAATGATAAGGCAATTCTCAATGAGATACAAACATGAAATTTGGCAGAATTATGTGTTTTTAGTTACAACAGAAAGAAGAAATCCGATATCGTTAAAATTCGAAATGTTAGAGACTGTTTTGCCACATAAATGTCCCATGCGACGAATAAAATTAAAAGGAATTTCTACATGAGCAATGAACTTGAAATTTTACACGTTTATACGATTTTGAACGTAATCGATTGAGAATAATTTAAATTACATAAATGCTAACATTTAAAAATCCTTGCAGAATGCAAGCACATATTAATTAGTGTATATATATATATATATATATATATATATATATATATATATATATATATATATATATATATATATATATATATATATATACTACGGAAGAGGAAACGTAAGTAAGGATATTTAGGGCAACTATTATATATATAGTTGCAATTTTTCCTCTGATTATTATTATCGGTTGTCCTATGTATTAAATTTCAGTTCTCAAACTATTGTAGTTTGCGCTGGAAATTTCTATCCTCCTATATCCTTCTATATCCTAAGTAAGGCCCGTCAATATATAATGAAGAAGCATTTTTAAATTTTAGGATTTTTACAATTTCGAATTATTCCCTGTCGACTTTTAAAAAAAATCATGTAAGCGTGTCAAATTTCAACTATGTAGTTCATTTAGTATTGCCTTATAATTTTCTTCCTCGTATGGGGCAATAATGGGGCAAAACAGCCATAATGTTAAGAATTTATACAATATCGGATTTCCTCCTTATGTGGTAACTAAAAACCCATAATTCTGCCAAATTTCAAGTTTGTATCTCATTAAGAAGTGTCTTATAATGTTCACACTCGTACTGGGTAGAAATAGTGCAAAACCACACCTAAAAAATAGAACTTTGCTCTTTTTTTTTTATTATATCTTCGGTTGCAATGAAATTTCTATAATGGTGCCATATTTCCAGTCTGTAGTTCATATGGAGCTGTCTCATCATTTTTGTTCTCGTATGGAGCAATACTTGGGCGAAAGTTCTCCAAAAATGACGATTATTACAATATAGGTTTCCTTCATAAGGCATAGTTTAACAGTAAAGGCATTAAAATATAAGCCTCTGATTCCCATTAAAAGCTTACCCATTTGAAAGCATTAAGACTGTTGCTTAGGAAACCTATTGTTAGACCCAGAAAAATGAGCAATTTTTTGCGATAAAAACTACAAATTTACGCTAATTCTACTCGAATTTTAATTCTGTCTTCAAAAATAAGAAACTACAATTTATATCCTATCCTATAGTATAAGTCAGGAGTTCGTATCTTGATGGGAAGTAATTTTAAATTGCAAATATACAAACCTCTACACCAATTTACATGTTCTCTTATGGGAGAAAAATGGGGAAAAAAGGGGCCAAAAGAGCCCCTCAAAATAGTAATTTCACCAGTTTCGTATTTTTTCTTCTGGTTATGACTAAAAACCTATAATCCTACGAAATTTCATCTCTCTAGCACATCTGGAAGTGCCTCATGATTTTGTATCCTCCTATATATATATATACTAGTTAATGTGTGCTTGCATTCTGCAAGCATTTTCGATGTTTAGCCTTTTTACAATTTCAAATTATTCCCAATCAATTTTGTGCAAAATCATATATCCGTATCAAATTTCAACTTCGCAGCTCATTTAGAAGTGCATTATAATTTTACTCGTAGCATAGGACAATTATGTGGCAATACAGTTGCTAAGATTTCGAATTGTCATGGTAACGAATTTCTTCTTTCTGTTGTAACTAAAAATCCATAATTCTGCAAAATTTCATGTTTGCATCTCATTAAGAATTGCCGTATTATTTTCACACTGGTATGGGTCATAAATAGGGCGAAAACGCCCTTAAAATTTGGAATTTTCGCAGTTTTATTTTATCCTCGGTTGCAATAAAGGATTTATAACCAGGCCAAATTTTAAGTCTTTGGGTTATATGGAGCTACATCATCTTTTCTGTAGTCGTATGGAGCAATACTGGGGCAAAAGAGCTCCAAAAATGAGGAATATTGCAATATAGGAATTCCTCCATTAGCATAGTTTAACATTAAAGGCATTAAAATATAAGCCTCTGATTCCCATTTAAAGCTTACCCATATGAAAGCATTAAGACTGTTGCCTAGGAAGCCTATTGTTAGACCCAGAAAAATTACCACTTTTTTGCGATAAAAACTATAAATTGACGGTAATTCTACTCGGATTTGAATTCTGTCTTCAAAAATAAGAAACTACAATTTATATCCTATCCGATAGTCTAAGCCTCCCGTTCGTTTCTTGATGGGAAGTAATTTCAAATGCAAATATAAAAACCTATGCACCTTTTTACATGCTTTCCTATGGGCAAAAAATGGGGCAAAAAGGGGCCAAAATAGCCCCTCAAAATAGGAATTTTGCCAGTATCGGATTATTTCCTTCGGTTGTGACCAAATACCTATAATCCTACCAAATTTCAAGTTTCTGGCACATCTGGAAGTGCCTCATCATTTTGTATCCTCCTATATCTATAATATATAGACGCTTCTTACACATGATATATATATCATATACTAGTTAGTATGTGCTTGCATCCTGCAAGCATTTTCAAATTTTAACATTTTTACAAATTCAAATTATTCCCAAGCGATGTTTTACATATTCATATAACCATATCAAATTTGGAGATTGTTGCTCATTTAGAAGTGCCTTATAATTTTATCCTCGTATGGAGCAATAATGGAGCAAAACAGCCCCTGACATTAAGAATTATTACACTCTCAGATTTTTTCCATCTGTTGTAACTAAAACCCATAAATATGCCAAATTTCAAGTTTGTATCTCATTAAGAAGTGCCTTATAATTATCACACTCGTATGGGGCCGAATAAGGGCAAAACCAAACATTAAAAATAGGAATTTTTGCAATTATACAATTTTATCTTAGTTTGCCATGAAAATTCTATAATCGTGCCAAATTTCAAGTCTCTAGGTCCTATGCAGCTGCCTCGCATTTTTTGTTCTCGCATGGGTCCGAAAAGGGGCAAAACCGCCCTTTAAAAATGAGAATTTTTGTAATTTTATAATTTCATCTTAGGTTGCAATGAAATTTCTATAACCGTGCCAAATTTCAAGTCTCTGGGTCCTATGCAGTTGCATCGCCTTTTTTGTTCTCGAATGGGGCAATAATGGGGCAAAACAGCTCCAGAAATGAGGATTATATCAATATCGGATTTCCTTCATTAGGTGTAGTTTAACATTAACAGCATTAAAATATAAGCCTCTGATTCCCATTAAAAGCTTACCCATATGAAAGGATAGAGCTTGTTACCAAGGAAACCTATTGTAAGACCCAGAAAAATTACTACTTTTTTTAGATAAAAACTGTAAATTGACGTTACCTCTACTCGGATTTGAATTTTGACTTCAAAAATAAGAAACTAAAATTTATATCCTATCCGACAGTTTAAGTCTCGATTTCGTATCTTGGCGGGAAGTAATTTTAAAATGCAAATATAAAAACCTCTACACTAATTTACATGTTTTCTTATGGGCAAAAAATGGGGCAAAAAGGGGCCAAAATAGCCCTTCAAAATAGTAATTTCAACAGTTTTGGATTTTTTCTTTCGGTTGTGACCTAAAACCTATAATTCTACCAAATTTCAAGTTTCTGGCACATCTGGAAGTGCCTCATAATTTTGTATCCTCATATCTATAATATATAGATGCTTCTTACACATGATATATCTATAATATATAGATGCTTCTTACACATGATATATATATATATATATATATATATATATATATATATATATATATATATATATATATCTATAATATATAGATGCTTCTTACACATGATATATATATATTTTATAGGTTTTCATCATTTATTGCAAATACTTCACATTTCCGCAAATTTTAATCTATGTAGCACCTCTTGAATTGTATTTATATAAATTTCATTGTTTAAACTTTATGAATTTTCAACAGCCACAATAATAAACTTTTCTAAAAATTTTCAAATATAATTGTAACTGAAACACAATTCCTTAATTTTCAACTTTTTAGTTCGTACGAAGGTATATAAAGATTAGTCACATTTTTTAAATATTTATAAATTTTTAACGGCCGAATACATAAACATTTTCAAGTTTCAATAATTCCGTTATCGTTGTTTGGTAAATTCTACTGTCAGAAAAAATTTCAACATTGTAGAACATTTAGAAGTACGTAAAAGTTGAAATGTTTTTTAAAAATTTATAATTTTTAACGGCCAATAAATTAAAATATTGTAAATTTCTATTTTTCCTGTCCATTTCTCTATGCTATGTTAATATGTGCTTGCATTCTGCAAGGTTTTCTCAATTTTACAATTTTTACAAATTGAAATTATTTACAATCGATTTTTTACGAAACCATATAACTGTCTCAAATTTCAAGTTAGAAGATCATTTTGAAGTGCCATACAACTTGAATACTCGTATGGGCCAATAATGGGGCAAAATAGTTAATAGGATTTTGAATTTTTACAAAATCAGATGCTTTCCTTCTGTTGTAAGTAAAAACCCATAATTCTGCCAAATTTCAAGTTTGTATCTCAATGAGAAGTGCCTTATAATTTCCACACTCGCATGGGGCCGAATAGGGGCAAAATCGCCCCTTCAAAATTGGAATTTTCTTCCGATGTTATCATTTCATCTTAGGTTGAAATGTAATTTCTATAATCATGCCAAATTTCAAGTCTCTAGGACTTATGCAGCTGCCTTGCCTTTTTTGTTCTAATATGGGGCAATAATGGGGCAAAACCCTCAAAAATGAGGATTATATCAATATCAGATATCCTTCATTAGGTGTAGTTCCTCCTATATCTATAATATATAGACGCTTCTTACACATGATACATATCTATAATATATAGATGCTTCTTACACATGATATATTATATATATATATATGAGGATACAAAATTATGAGGCACTTCCAGATGTGCCAGAAACTTGAAATATGGTAGGATTATAGGTTTTTAGTCACAACCAAAGGAAAAAATCCGAAACTGGCAAAATTATTATTTTGAGGGGTTATTTTGGCACATTTTTGCCCCATTTTTTGCCCATAAGAATACATGTAAATTGGTGTAGAGGTTTTTATATTTGCATTTTAAAATTACTTCCCGTCAAGATACGAACTCGAGACTTAAACTGTCGGATAGGATATAAATTGTAGTTTCTTATTTTTGAAGTCAGAATTCAAATCCGAGTAGATTTAACGTAAATTTATAGTTTTTATCTCAAAAAAGTAGTAATTTTTCTGGGTCTTACAATAGGTTTCCTTGGTAACAAGCTCTATCCTTTCATATGGGTAAGCTTTTAATGGGAATCAGAGGCTTATATTTTAATGCTGTTAATGTTAAACTGCACCTAATGAATGAAATCCATTTTGATATAAGCCTCATTTTTAGGGCTGTTTTGCCCCATTATTGCCCAATTCGAGAACAAAAAAGACGATGCAGCTGCATAGGACCCAGAGACTTGAAATTTGGCACGGTTATAGAAATTTCATTGCAACCTAAGATAAAATTAAAAATTACAAATATTTTAATTTTTAAGGGGCGGTTTTACCCCTTTTCGGCCCCATACGAGAACAAAAAATTTGAGGCAGCTGCATAGTACCTAGGGACTTGAAATTTGGCACGATTATAGAATTTTCATGGCAAACTAAGATAAAATTGTAAAATAACAAAAATTCCTATTTTTAATGTTAGGTTTTGCATTTTTTCGGCCCCATAGGAGTGTGATAATTATAAGGCATTTCGTAATGAGATACAAACTTGAAATTTGGCAGAATTATGGGTTTTTAGTTACAACAGATGGAAAATATCTTAGACTGTAATAATTCTTAATGTCAGGGGCTGTTTTGCTCCATTATTGCTCCATACGAGGATTAAAATTATAAGGCACTTCTAAATGAGCAATAAACTCCAAATTTGACATGGTTATATGATTATGTACAACATCGCTTGGGAATAATTTGAATTTGTAAAAATGCTAAAATTTGAAAATGCTTGCAGAATGCGAGCACATAACAACTAGTATATATATATATATATCATATATATAGGAGGATACAAAATTATGAGGCACTTCCACATGTGCTAGAAACTTGAAATTTGGCAGGATTATAGGTTGTTGGTCACAACCGAAGGAAAAAGTCCGAAACTGGCAAAATTCCTATTCTGAGGGGCTATTTTGGCCCGTTTTTGCCCCATTCTCTGCCCATAAGAATACATGTAAATTGGTGTAGAGGTTTTTATATTTGCATTTTAAAATTACTTCCCCTCAAGATACGAACTCGAGACTTAAACTGTCGGATAGGATATAAATTGTAGTTTCTTATTTTTGAAGTCAGAATTCAAATCCGAGTAGAGGTAACGTCAATTTATAGTTTTTATCTAAAAAAAGTAGTAATTTTTCTGGGTCTTACAATAGGTTTCCTTGGTAACAAGCTCTATCCTTTCATATGGGTAAGCTTTTAATGGGAATCAGAGGCTTATATATTAATGCTGTTAATGTTAAACTACACCTAATGAAGGAAATCTGATATTGATATAATCCTCATTTCTGGAGCTGTTTTGCCCCATTATTGCCCCATTCGAGAACAAAAAAGGTAATGCAGCTGCATAGGACCCAGAGTCTTGAAATTTGGCATGGTTATAGAAATATCATTTCAACCCAAGATAAAATTATAAAATTACAAAAATTCTAATTTTTAAGGGGCGGTTTTGCCCCTTTTCGGTCCCATACGAGAACAAAAAAGGCGAGGCAGCTGCATAGGACCTAGAGACTTGAAATTTGGCACGATTATAGAATTTTCGTGGCAAACTAAGGTAAAATTGTAAAAATGCAAAAATTCCAATTTTTAATGGGTGGTGTTGCCGGTTTTGTTCCCCAAACGGGTGTGATAATTATAAGGCACTTCTTAATGAGATACAAACTAGAAATTTGGCAAAATTATGGTTTTTTAGTTACAACATATGGAAAAAATCTGAGAGTGTAATAATTCATAATGTTAGGGGCTGTTTTGCTCCATTATTGCCCCATACGAAGATTAAAATTATAAGGCACTTCTAAATGAGCAACAAACTCCAAATCTGACATGGTTATATGATTATGTACAAAATCGATTGGGAATAATTTGAATTTGTAAAAATGTTAAAATTTGAAAATGCTTGCAGAATGCAAGCACATATTAACTAGTATATCATATATATAGGAGGATACAAAATTATGAGGCACTTCCAGATGTGCCAGAAACTTGAACTTTGGTAGAATTATAGGTTTTTGCTCACAACCGAAGGTAAAAATCCGAAACTGTCGAAATTCCTATTTTGAGGGGCTATTTTGGCCCCTTTTTGCCCCATTTTTTGCCCATAAGAAAACATGTAAATTGGTGTAGAGGTTTTTATATTTGCATTTTAAAATTACTTTCCGTCAAGATACGAACGCGAGACGTAAACTGTCGGATAGGATATAAATTGTAGTTTCTTATTTTTGAAGACAGAATTCAAAACCGAGTAGAATTAATGTAAATTTATAGTTTGTATTGCAAAGAAGTTGTAATATTTCTGGGTCTAACAATAGGCTTCCTAGGCAACTGGCTTAATCCTTTCATATGGGTAAGCTTTTAATGGGAATCAGAGGCTTATATTTTAATGCCATTAATGTTGAACTACGACTAATGAAGGAAATGCGATACTGATATAATCTCATTTTTGGGGCTGCTTTGCCCCAGTATTGCTCTACTTGAGAACAAAAACGGTGAGGCAGCTACATGAGACCTAGAGACTTGAAATTTAGCACGATTATAGAAATGTTGTTGCAACCGAAGATAAAATAAAAAAATAGCAAATATTCTAATATTTAGGTGCGGTTTTGACCCATTTCTACCCAATACGAGTGTGAACATTATAAGGCACTTCTTAATGAGATACAAACTTGAAATTTGACACGGTTATATGGTTTTGGACATAATCGATTAGGAATAATTCGGAATTGTAAAAATGTTAATATTTAAAAATGCTTGCATAATGCAATCACATATTATAAACATATAAACAAACGTTTCATGGTTTTGTTACGTATAAATGTGCTAAAATGCTGAAATTTTTTCTAACGGTTCATCTTACCAAGTAGCGATAACGGGATTGTAGAAATTAGAAAATGTTTATTTATTGATCTGTAAAACATTCATAAATATTTAAAAAATTTACTAATATTTATGCACTTTTATTAGAGCAAGGGAGCTGAATATTTTGAGAAATTTGGGAATGCTACTCCAGCGGTAAATAATATTGAAGAATGTAATAAAGTTTATTATCGTGGCTTTTAAAAATTCATCATTTTTAAACAATGAATTTTATTTAACTACACATTTAGAGGTGCTACATCGATGAAATTTTGCAGAAATGTGAGGTATTCGTAACAAATGATAAAAACTATAGAAGTTTTACAATTTTAAATTTTAGATGTTGTTTTTATTCCAATATTGTCCATAATGTAAAACATTAATCGGCGCAGAGGTGCCACTTTTGCATTTTAAAATTATCTGTCTATTCTACTCTTTATATTAAGATGAGACAAAATGCTTGCAGATTGCAAACACACATTAACTAGTATTATAGACATATGATAAATATATCATGTGTAAGAAGCGTCTTTATATTACAGATATCATATGTAAGAAGCGTCTATATATAGGATAGATATATAGGAGGATACAAAATTATGAGGCACTTCCAGATGTGCTAGAAACTTGAAATTTGGTAGGATTATAGGTTTTTGGGCACAACCGAAGGAAAAATCCGAAACTGACGAAATTCCTATTTTGAGGGACTTTTTTGGTCCCTCTTTGCCCTATTTTTCTTCCATAAGAAAACGTAAATTGGTGTAGAGGTTCTTATATTTGCATTTTAAAATTACTTTCCATTAAGATACGAACTCGATACTTAAACTATCGGATAGGATATAAATTGTAGTTTCTTATTTTTGAAGACAGAATTCAAATCCGAGTAGAATTATCATAAATTTATAGTTTTTATTGCGAAAAAGTGGAAATTTTTCTGGGTCTAACAATAGGCTTCCTAGGCAGCAGTCTTAATGCTTTTATATGGGTAAGCTTTTAATGGGAATCAGTGGCTTATATTTTAATGCCATTAATGTTTAACTGTGCCTAATGAAGGAAATCCGATATTTAAATAATTCCCATTTTTGGAGCTTTTTTGACCCTGTATTACTCCATACGAGAAAAAAATGATGAGGCAGTTCTATATAACCTAGAGACTTGAAATTTTGCACAAAGATATAGATTTCTCTGTTATCAAAGATAGAATAAAAAAAAGTAAAAATTCCAATTTTTAGGGGCGAACATTTTGCGGTTTAGGTATTTCTACATGGGCTACAATTCTGAAATTCTTTCTAACATTAGAATTTACCAAATAACGAAAACGGGAATATAGAAATTTGAAAATTTTTATTCGTTCGGCCGTAAAAAATTCTTAAATAGTAAAAAATTTGACTAATGTTTATGTACTTTCTGAAGGTGCGGGAAAATGAAAATTTAAACCTACAGTGGATTCCAAACGTGTTTGCCATGACGTAGGCAAGCCTGTTCACGTTTCTGGCCATGTGTTCACATGCCTAGGGAGATCCGTGCACGTGATCTTAGTCTCTCTCTCTGCGCTATGACTTTCTACGCATCCTCCTTCCTCCCCTTCATTCCCCCACTCCTCTAAATGCTCATTTGCCTTTTGACAGCGCTCTTGTGTGGGTTGTGATCTTTACAGTACCTAAGCTTATTGCTATTGCTTGTTATTGTTATTTTTGGTTCCGTTTAGTTTTTGTTTACATAGTTATTGTTTTTGTTGCACTTACTTTTGTTACTGTTCTGTTGAAATTGATTCTGTTGTTATTGTCTTCAGCAAAGGAAGATTTTGTTGTTTTCATTGTATTTGTAACCTACGCGGTTCTATTTAGTTTTTGTTTACATAGTTATTGTTTTTGTTGCACTTGCTTTTGTTATTGGTCTGTTGAAATTGATTGTTTTTACTGTCTTCAGCGAAGGAAGTTTTTTTTTAACTGTATTTGTAACCCACGTGGTCAGCATGGATACACCAAGCACGAGTCTTCTTTCGTCTGTGAAGAAGAAAAAAGAGGGCAGGTGATTCATTGCCCACAGAGAACAGTGATTGTGAATTTGTTTAAAAGCATTTCCCAAAAAGTGCCGGACATGGCTAGAGTTGACATTGCAACAGAAATTGCAGAGACTACGGGGTTTTCAGTGAAGAGTGTTTTAGGTATTATAAAAGAATACTTGTGTAACGGTAAGGTTTCGTCCCATAAAAAATTGAAACCAAAATCAAAAACTATATTTAAGAATTTGGATGATTTAAGTAGAGGGGCCATAAGAAGGAAAGTTCAAGAGTTCTTTTTTAGAAATGAAATTCCCACATTAGCCGGAATTTTACAGGCAGTGAACGAGGACAATGACCTTCCGGACTTTAAAAGAACGACTATGTTTCGCATACTTAGGAAATTGAATTTCCGATTTGAAAAAAGGAATCGAAAAGTGTTCCAATAGATAGGGAGGACATAGCAGTTTGGAGATGGAGATATTTGAGAGTAATAAAAAAGTATCGAGCTGAAGTACCTACGTAATATCTTTTATTTGGACGAGACGTGGGTAAATGCAGGGCATACAAAAACCAAGGTGTGGGTGGACAAAACAGTGGGGAGCAGAAGGGATGCTCATTCAAAAGGTCTATCTACAGGACTGTCGCAGCCATCAGGGAAGGGTAAGAGGCTAATAATTACCCACATTGGTAACGAAGACGGATTTGTTGAGGATGGACTTTGGGTGTTCGAATCTAAGAGTTCCGCTGAATATCATGAGGATATGAATGGTGAGGCTTTTGCGGAATGGTTCAGCAAAATATTACCCAAATTACCGGAAGGCAGTGTTATTGTGATAGACAATGCTCCATACCACAGCGTAAAAGTTGAGAGGATACCTACTTCAAAGCACGCGAAAGTCCAGCTTATTGATTGGCTCCAAAGCAAGAGCATCAAGACAGATGCAAGTTTTTTAAAAGTCGAGCTGTTAGATATAATTAACAGGCACAGGCCGCATTATGAGCGATATGTAATTGATGAGATGGCTAAGTCATCTAATAAAATTATATAGAGGCTTCCTCCTTACCATTGCGAGTTGAACCCCATTGAATTGATTTGGGCCCAGGTTAAAAATTACGTTGCAATGAAAAACGTCAATTTTAAAATAGGAGATGTAAAGAGAATTTTACTGGAAGGAATTAATAATGTCACCGTAGATAATTGGAGAAACTGTGTGAGGCATGTTGTTGAGGTGGAGGAACAGAAGACGTGGAAATTAGACGATTTGGTGGAAGAGATGACACCAGTAATAATTAATGCTGATAATGATAGCAGTGATGCTACTCTGGAATCAGAGTCTGATTGATTTTTATTCGTTTTTATTTAATATGTATTAATTTATGTATTTCTTTATTTAATTTATGTATATAATGAATCTAAAATATAACTACATTTTACTTTTTCTTAATTGAAATTTATTCATTTATTAATTTTAACCACTTGAATAATATTTTTAATTAATTAATTACGAATTTCTCAAAGTAAATCAAACTCTTAGCATAGAAAAGTAAACTATTGCTCATATCAAAATATTTTTCAAATAAAAGTTGTAGAACTGGTAGAGTATTTACTTTCCTATACATTTTTATCGTAGGAGTAGCCGTTATCGAGAAAATGAAACAAAAACGTCTTATATCGAGTTAAACTTTCTTGAATGGTTACTTCATTGTTGCTAACATTATCTTCCAAACAAACATTTAATTTCCTTACGTGTGCATGTAATATTATTAAATAGGAAGAAAATGGATTATTTATGATCAAGAAAACAACTTTAAAAAGCTATTTCCCTTACGTACAGGTATATAATTGCTTTCTAATACTTCATTGCACGAAACGCGCTCATTTGTGATACATTGTACACTTTCCTAACTTGTTAAGATATTTTAAACCGCTACATGGTGACAAACATTTAATTGCTTCAATCTGTCGCTCGTCTGCATGCGGCGATGGTGGGGAAATGGTCGACGGATTCTCTGGTAGTACATCGGGTAAAGTCGACGGCAAGGACCCCTTCCTTACCTCCTTCCACATTGGTCGACGTCATGAATCACGTGAAAGTAAGCATACGTCATCGCAAACACGTTTGGAATCCACTCTAGGGAGGGAATGATGCTCCAGTGGTAACTAACATTAAAATTTTTAGAAAGGTTTATAATTGTGGCTGTTAAAAATTCATAAAATTTATACAATTAAATTCATATAAATGCACTTCTAGAGGTGCTACATCGATGATATTTTGCACAAATATGAGGTATTCAAAATGGATAATGAGAACCTATAAAATGTTTATAATTATACATTTTAGGGGTTGATTTACCCAATATTATCCAAAAAAAATACACGTAATTAGGTGCACAGGTGCAAAATTATGCTTTTGAAAATTAATTGTCGCCTTTTATTCTTTACATTAAGGTGAGTAAATGCTTGCAGAATGCAAGCACACACTCACTAGTATATATATCATTGATATATATATAAGAGGATACAAAATTATGAGGCATTTCCAGATGTGCTAGAAACTTGAAATTTGGTAGGATTATAGATTTTTGGTCACAACCGAAGGAAATAATCCGAAACTGGCAAATTACGATTTTGAGGAGCTATTTTGACCCTTTATGTCCTATTTTTTGCCCATAAGAAAGCATGTAAATTGGTGCAGAGGTTTCTATATTTGCATTTTAAAATTACTTACCCTCAAGATACGAACTCGAGGCGTAAACTATCGGATAGCATATAAATTGCAGTATCTTATTTTTGAAGAAAGGATTCAAATCCGAGTAGAATTAGTGTAAATTTATAGTTTTTATCGCAAAAAAGTGGTAATTTTTCTTGATCTAATAATATGCTTCCTAGGCAACAGGTTTAATGCTATCATATGGGTAAGCTTTTAATGGGAATCAGAGGCATATATTTCAATGCCTTTAATGTTAAACTATGCCTAATGAAGGAATTCCGATATTATAATAATCCCTATTTTTGGGGTTGTTTTGCCCCAGTATTGCTCCATACGAGTACAAAAATTATGAGGCAGCTCCATATGACGTAGAAACTTGAAATTTGGCCTGGTTATAAAAATTTTATTGCAACCGAAGATAAAATAAAATACTGCGAAAATTCCAAATTTTAAGGGTGGTTTTGCCCTATATATGACCAGTGTGAATATGATACGGCAATTATTAATGAGATACAAACATGAAATTTGGCAGAGTTATGGGGTTTTAGTTACAACAGAAAGACGAAATCCAATATCGTTAAAATTCGAAATCTTAGTGACTGTTTTGCCAAATAATTGTCCTATGCGACGAATAAAATTATAATGCACTTCTAAATGAGCTACAAAGTTGAAATTTGATACAGTTATATGATTTTGTTCAAAATTCATTGGGAAAAATTTTTAATTGTAAGTATGCTAAGCTTTTAAAATGCTTGCAGAATGCAAGCACACATTAACTAGTATATATATATATATATATATATATATATATATATATATATATATCTATAATATATAGTCGCTTCTAGCACATGATATATATAGGAGGATGCAAAATTACGAGGCACTTCCAGATGTGCTAGAAGCTTGAAATTTCGTAGGAATATAGGGTTTTGGTAACAACAGAAGGATTATAAGGATTATAATTAAAAGGGGACCTATAAACGAGCTATAAACTTGAAATATGTTACGGTTATATGATTTTGTACAAAATGTTTTGGGAATAATCCGAAATTGTAGAAATGCTAAAATTTAAAAATGCTTGCAGAATGCAAGCACATATTAACTGGTATATATATATATATATATATATATATATATATATATATATATATATATATATATATATCATGTGTAAGAGGTGTATATATAATATAGATATATATAGGAGGATACAAAATTATGAGACACTTCTAGATGTGCTACAAACTTGAAATTTGGTAGAAATATACGTTTTTGGTCACAACCGAAGGAAAAAATCCAAAACTTTCGAAATTCCAATGTTGAGGGGCTATTTTGGCCCCTTTTCTCCCCATTTTTGCCCCATAACATGACACATAAATCGTTGTAGAGGTTTTTATGTTTGCATTATAAAATTACTTCCCGCCAAGATACGAACTCGAGACTTAAACTATCGGATAGGATGTTAATTGTAGTTTCATATTTTTGAAGACAGATTTAAGATCCAAATAGAATTAGCGTAAATTTATAGTTTTTATCGCAAAAAGTGGTAATTTTTCTTGGTCTAACAATAGGCTTCCTAGGCAACAGGCTTAAAGCTTTCATATGGGTAAGCTTTTAATGGGAATCAGAGGCTTATATTTTAATGCCATTAATGTTAAATTACGAATAACGAAGGAAATCTGATATTGATATAATCCCCATTTTTGGGGCTCTTTTGCCCCAGTATTGCTCCATACGAGAACTGAAGATGTGAGGCAGCTCCATATGACCTAGATACTTGAAATTTGTCACGATTATTGATATTTTGTTGCCACCGAAGTTAAAATTATAAAAAGCAAAAATTAAAATTTTTTGGTGCGGTTTTGCTCCATTTCTGCCCAATAGGAGTGTGAAAATTATAAGGAACTCCTAGATGAGATACAAACATGAAATTTGACATGGTTATATGATTTTGTACAAAATCGATTCGGAATACTTCGAATTTGTAAGAATGCTAAAATTTAAAACTGCTTGCGGAATGCAAACATATCATTATATACGCTCTCTTCCTACAGAGGAGGATATAGGATATAAGAGTATACTAAGGTCTGGCCTAAACTACAATAGATGGAGATCTGAAATTTTCAGAAAATGTAAATGGCATGGAGTAATCGACAGGAAAAATCGAAATTGACAATAATTTTTATTTTGTTGTGCGTTAAAAATTATAATCCTTTAAACAAATATTTCATGGTTTAAGTGCTTCTAAATGTTCTACATTGCTGAAATTTTTTCTGACAGTAGAATTTACCAAATAACGATATCGGAATTATAGAAATTTGATGTTTAATTATTCGGCCGTTAAAAATTCATAAATGTAAAAAAAAATTGACTATTACTTTATATACCTTCGGTCGAGGTAGAAAGCTGAAAATTGGATTTAAAAATTTCAGATAAGTTTATTATAGTATCCATTGAAAATTCATAAAATTTAAACAATGAAATTTATATAAATTCAATTCTAGACCTGCTACATTGATGATATGTTGCAGAAATGAGAGGTATTTACAACAACTGATGAAAACTTTTAAAAATTTTACAATTATAAATTTTAGGGGTTGTTTTTATTTCAATGTTGTTCATAAAGAAAAACACGTAAATTGGCGCTGAGGTGCAAACTTTTGTGTAAAAATTATTTGTCTGCACTTACTCTCTATATTAAGGTGAGAGAAAATGCTTACAGAATGCAAGCACACATTAAGTAGTATGTGTGTATATATATATATATATATATATATATATATATATATATACACACATACACACACACAGTGTGGGACCCTGTATCCGGAACGTTCCGAAAACCGGAAACCGACAAAGTGTAATATTTAAAATGGGCGCCAAGTAATTTGTGTTTGTTGGTGGCGCTGCTGATGTGTTTAATAACCAGTCGATGGTGAAAGCCTGTATTCTTGTTATTATTGCTCACATTTTTACTGCAGTGCAGCTGTATAATGCTGACGCGACTTCTTTGTATTGGAGGTGTATTCCTAGAAAAACTGTTGTTGCACCAGAGTAATCAGCACCCAGTGGATTTAAAGACAAAAGAAAGGATAACAGTGCTAGGTTGTGCATTTTGTTTGTACATTTTAGGTCTGGCTACCCGAATTCCAGAAAAAACCCCTATCCGGCCAGCCACACGTCCCAAGCATGCCGGATACAGGGTCCCACACTGTGTGTGTGTGTGTATCTATATATATATATATATATATATATATATATATATATATATATATATCCCTTCTAACTGCATCAAAGTCAGCGGAAGGGGGTAAACGGAGGCTAAAGGGCGAAGAAGAGTGGTGTCCTCGGACACCGGTAGGTTCAACCACGCTGTGAAGTCTTTCTGCAATTCTCCGGCCAAAGAGAAAGAGGTACTCACCAACCCGCTCTGGGCCAGCGTGGTGTTTTAAGGTCCACAATGACATGTACATCCATAAAAAACGGCCCTCATTCTCCGGAGGCTGGATTGCCTCTGACCGTGGCAGTGGTCAGGAACAAGGCAGGAAGGCAGAGGGTGCTAAGAATCCCCAGAGGTTAAACACCCACTGCCACTCTTTCTCATCCTTACCCAATTCCTTTAACCTCAACCGAACTACCTTTAACTGCCGGACTTTGTCCAGTGAAGATAAACTTCAAAAGCTCCAAGAACAACCGGAGAAGATCAAGTGGGACATTTTAGGACTTAATGAGGCGAGAAGAAAAGGTGAAGGCCTATTGGAGTTGAAGAGTGGACATATTTTTTATTACAGGGGAACTGACACAGGAAGAACAGGAGGAGTTGGATTCATCATCAACAAAATATTGAAGAATAATATCGTGGAAATGGAAAGTTCATCCGAGCGGGCAGCTAGACTAGTGCTTCAAATAAATAAAAGACATCAACTTCAAATAGTCCAAGTTTATGCGCCAACGTCATCATACTCGGATGAGGAAGTGAAGGATTTCTACCAAGAATTTGAAGAACTGCACGACACCCTCTGTGTTGTTTGCAGGCGCTGTATCATTCTGGCATTCATGGTCCATGTTTCACAACCATATGTCAGAACAGGCAGAACACATTAGTCATACAGTCTCCTTTTTAGGAAGACTGGAATATTTGCTTTAAAGATGTTCGCATTCTTGCCAAATGCACTCCATGCCATCTTCACTCTGCGGTTGATTTCTCCAAGAAGCGAACCATCAGTACTGATGAGTTGACCTAAGTAAACATAGCTGGTTACTTCTCCAAGTTCTGCTCCGTTGATATGTATCTTCTCAGAATTTGTGAACGAGTTGTACATAACCTTTGTTTTATTAAGATTCACCTTAAGTCCAGCTTCTCGGCTTGCTTGCTCAAGCTCTTCAGTTCTTCTAAGGAACTCTTCTGGGCTTCCTGCAAACAGTATGATATCATCGGCAAAGCGCAGGTGACTCAGATATTCTCCATTTACCTTAATGCCTTTTTCCTCCCAGTCTAGCCTTTTGAATACTTCCTCTAGAGCTGCTGTAAATAACTTAGGGGACATAGTATCTCCTTGTCTCACTCCCTTTTCGGCCTTAAAGGCACTCGTCTCTTCATGCAGCTGGACAGATGTTGTCGCATTTTCATAGATATTCTTGATCAAGATTATGTACGTTTCTTCTACTCCATGTTTCTTTAGTGCACGTAACACCGACGAAGTTCGGACAGAGTCGAATGCTTTCTCGTAGTCGATAAAGCACATACATAAAGGTAATTCATACTCGTTAGTCCGACTGATTACCTCTCTCACGACTAGGATGTGGTCCATCGTGCTATACCCACTGCGAAATCCAGCTTGCTCTCTGGGTTGGGCAGCATCAAGATGGTTTTGAAGGCGCATAGTGAGTATTTTGGTGAATATTTGTAGACTGTTGGGAGTAGTCTGATCGGTCTGTAGTTATTCAAGTCTTCTTTGGAACCTTTCTTGTGCAGAAGGATAATACATGCGTGGTTCCATGTTTCTGGTATCTTTTTCTTCCTCAGACAGGAATTAAAAATCTTAGCGAGAATTGTTTCCGTATGATTACCCATTGCTTTGAATACTTCCGCTGTGATACCATCTATTCCAAATGGTTTTCCATTCTTCATACTTCTGATTGCGTGTCCCACCTCTTCCGGAAGGATACCTTGGACCTCTTCGGTGGGCATGTTTGCATCATCATTTACTTCATCATTTCCTAGAGGATCCTCATACAGCTTGGTGTAAAATTCTTGTACCCGTTTCAGGATCAGTTTCCTACTATGGGTTATGGAGCCGTCTTCTAACATCAAGGCCTTCAGCTGTCTCTTTCCGATCGAGAGATGTTGCTTCATTTTCTTGTAACTTCTATTGTTTTCTATGGCTTTCTCGATTATCTCATAATTATATTTTTTCACATCTTCCTTGATGCACTTCCTTATAGTTTTGTTTAGTTCTGCAAAATGGCTCATTTCTGTAGGATCATAATAATTAATATTTTCCTTCTTTTTTCCATCAACAGTTTTGTTTTTTCGATCAACTTTTTCTATGGCTTTGTTTTCACTGTTCCGCCTATTTCTTCAGCGGTTTCCCTGAGTATCTCTATAAATTGGGATTCAACTTCTTGGTCTTCCAGTGTACTGAATCGATTTTTCAGTTGGAGCTGAAATTCTTCTTTTCGTTCTTTTAGGACATGCGTGTTGATAATAGACTTAGGCTTCTTTAAAAGCTTCTGTCTTTCAAACTTTGAGTTGAATTTTATTCTGCATCTTACCAAGCGATGGTCGCTTCCAGTTTCAAACTGGTTGAGGACGGAACAGTCTTCAGCCAATTGCTTCTTATTGACTAGTATGTAGTCTATTTCGTTTTTGGTACCATTGGGTCCTTTCCAGGTCCATTTTCTATTGGGATTCTTTTTGAAGAAAGTGTTCATTATATGTAGACTAGTACATTCAGCAAAGTCTACAAGTCGGTCCCCTCGTTCATTTCTGTCTCCATAGTCCCATTTTCCAACTGCGCTGTCGTCTTCCTTTTGTTCTCCTACCTTGGCATTGAAATCACCCATTTAGATGGCAGTTTCCTTTGTCGTGCAGTTCTTCAAATTCTTGGTAGAAATCCTTCACTTCCTCATCCGAGTATGATGACGTTGGCGCATAAACTTGGACTATTTGAAGTTGATATCTTTTATTTATTTGAAGCACTAGTCTAGCTGCCCGCTCGGATGAACTTTCCATTTCCACGATATTATTCTTCAATATTTTGTTGATGATGAATCCAACTCCTCCTGTTCTTCCTGTGTCAGTTCCCCTGTAATAAAAAATATGTCCACTCTTCAACTCCAATAGGCCTTCACCTTTTCTTCTCGCCTCATTAAGTCCTAAAATGTCTCACTTGATCTTCTCCAGTTGTTCTTGGAGCTTTTGAAGTTTATCTTCACTGGACAAAGTCCGGCAGTTAAAGGTAGTTCGGTTGAGGTTAAAGGAATTGGGTAAGGATGAGAAAGAGTGGCAGTGGGTGTTTAACCTCTGGGGATTCTTAGCACCCTCTGCCTTCCTGCCTTGTTCCTGACCACTGCCACGGTCAGAGGCAATCCAGCCTCCGGAGAATGAGGGCCGTTTTTTATGGGTGTACATGTCATTGTGGACCTTAAAACACCACGCTGGCCCAGAGCGGGTTGGTGAGTACCTCTTTCTCTTTGGCCGGAGAATTGCAGAAAGACTTCACAGCGTGGTTGAACCTACCGGTGTCCGAGGACACCACTCTTCTTCGCCCTTTAGCCTCCGTTTACCCCCTTCCGCTGACTTTGAGGCAGTGAACTGAGGCAGTTGGAAGGGTCTATATATATATATATGTATGTATGTATATACAGAGCCAGATAGAGGGGGTCGCAGTGGGGCCCCAGAAATTTATTTTAGATGTTATGTGTTCAATATATTTATTCTAATACAGTAAAACCCCGCTGTACTTTGTTCGGCATATACCTCGACATTAAATTAAGGAACATGTTTCGTTATAAAATGTGGCGCTTTGAATATACGTCGTTTGTGAAATACTAAAAGCAAAATGGCAGAAATTGCAATTGCGGTGCATGAATTATAACTATAATAATAAAAACCCTATATTCTGCTTTTAATTTAATGTTTATTATTATTTATATGAATGAATTTCATTTCATGTTTATCAGTTCGTTTAAAATCATACTCAGAATAAACATTCACTGGCCATGTGTTTGAGTTATCACGATGGGTTAGGTGATTCACAAGGTACACTGGGGATAATAGGGACTGTCCCAATTTCAATGACGATGTGTAGAAACCTATTTCTGAGCTTTGTGAACAGCTGTGTCTAACATTTTGTGTGTTTACGTTTGCGTTGATATCTCATGACATATTGGATATACCTTGGATTGCGAAATCTGCTTGAAAAGTAATCTAAAGTGCGTATCAGTGTACGTGTAAGTAAAGGAACTATTTACACGCTCCGTCACACTATAGACAATTATTTTCGGTGATTTCTGAATTTATTATTGCAGTTGGTTACTCGTTGTAACGGTTTAATATATATTAAACCCGGTTAGCTATGAGTGGTAAACACATACTGGTAACATGGTATGTCCAACGTATTGCATTGATATGTACTATTTGGGAAACAAATGTGTCACAATATATCCGCCAGAAACGTAACCCCTAACTTTTATCGTAGTTCTTATGGTAATCTTTGTATCGCTATACGTTGTTTCGTTATAAGTCGCATTTTTCAGCAACGCATCTCCGACGTATAGCGGGGTATTACTGTATACTGAAAAAATAACCCTGGCGCAAATAAGCACCGATCAACAGTGAAAGGGGAAGGCGAAATCTGCAATTTATTTGGAATCCTATGCACTTTTGATGATTTAACTGACGAACAAATAAAAGCCTCAGCACAAAAATTACAACAGAAATATGCCAAGGAAATTTCACACGAAATATACGATGAACTTGTTTTTATGGAGAAAATTTACAGAGCAAACTTTAATTCAGAACCAACTCCAGCGAATTTGCTACAGAACATATTGGAAACTAATTTAATTGAGTTGTTTCCATTTGTCTGTAGCACTTAGAATTTTTTTTCAATCTGCCCGCTTCTGTTGCTTCTGCGGCAAGAAGTTTTAGCGTTATGAAGAGAGTGAAGAATTTCAACAGATCTACAGTGTCTCAAGAAAGACTAAATGGGTTATCAATTCTTACATAAATTCTGACGTTGCGGGGACAATAGATTTTTCAAAGATAATAAAGAAATTTGCAAAAAATAAAGCTCGAAAAGCATTTAAAAAATAATTTTAGTTATTTTCAATTTTCAATTCGGGTTATGTTATACATGTCCTCAAATTATATGTCAAATAAATGTAAATTATATTTAAATTGTGAAGCATTGTAATCGGTAATATAAATAAGTTCTCTTGTATACATTAAATTTTCTTTTGATAAATGGTGAAAAATATGTTTTTATATGTTTTATTGATTTTATTCATATATTTGTATGGCTTTCGGAGTGATGTGGGGTCCCATCTCACCTCCTCAGACAGTGTGTTTGTGTGTTTATACAGTAAAACCTGGTTAATTCGAACCTCTATATTTCGAAATGCGACGAAATTCGAAATTTTTTAACACCTGAAAGACCGAAAAAGCCAACTTCATACAAATGTGTTTCAATAATTCGAAAATCTCTATAATTCGTAATTCGAAATAATTTTTAGCCCGATCTCGGAATATCAACGCATTTTTGTCGACATAATTCGAAATAAAATTTACCAAAAAGAAAGTTACTAAAATATTCCTGGCACTATGCCGACTTATTTACAAACGTGCGATCGTGATCATACTGACTGGGTGTTGGGTATTGTCACTGGTCACTCGTCGGTGTTTCCCCTCCCTCGGTTCATCCCCCACACACGTTTGTTTCTGTCCACTCTTGTCCATGTCAGGTTGAAAACATACCTACCGAAGAAACAAAACAAATACGCATGTGTAAACAAGTTAGCGTTTGCTTAGTGGGCGGAAACTATTGTGCCGTCTCGATGCTAAAAAAGAACAAAGCGACGATGTCAAATTTATTCGCTCTGCTTGACGTTTTTTTCGCGTTTTGATCACAGTGTTCCTCAATTTACCAGTATCCTTTGGGCGTCGCCCTTGTATGGTTATCTCAATTTATCTACTGTTTTCAGAGGTTTGTGCGGAAAATGCGTTCCAGTATTCCTTTGGTTAGTTGCTTGTATCGTATTAGATTGTGTTATTCATCATCCTAATTACTAATTTAAATAACGTTTTAGTTTAATAACTGCAAGAGACACTATATTTAAATTTATTGTTATAAAATATTTTTTTAAAGGTACCCTCCAACGGCTCCGGTTCGTGGTGCATATAAGACTCTTGCTCTTGCTGAAAAAATGTCTTTGCTGCAAGACATTGACAAGAAGTTAGAATCGAAAGGAAAACTGGCCTCAAAATATGGGATTCCGAACTCATCTTTATCCACAATTTTAAAGAATCGGACGAAGATTGAAGAAAGTTTTATAAATTTAAAGAGAGCGCTATATGTCAGCGTTCACGGCCTGCGAAAAACGAAGACCACGAAGAAAAATTGTTCGATTTTTTTTCACAAGTACGAGCGGCTAATTTATCTGTGACAAGTCCGATGCTCATTGAAAAAGCAAAAAATCTTGCGAACGCTTTGAACAGTGAAGATTTTAAAGCGTCCAATGGGTGGTTGGATGGTTTTAAAAGACGCCACAATATTGTTTGTCTCGCAGTATGTAGCGATGCCCAAAAAATTAACGAAGAGGAAGTGACGACCTGGCTGCAAAGCAATAAACATGTTTTGGAGAAGTATGCGCCCAAGGACGTCTTTAATATGGATGAAACGGGCATTTTTTTTCAACATGTTGCCCGATCGTACTTTGGCTCTCCGAGGCGAAAAATGTCACGGCGGCAAACGTAGTAAGGAGCGTCTCACCGCCGTGCTCTGTACAAATATGGACAGTCGAATAAAGAAAAACTTGTAATTATCAGAAAATATGGCAAAGGTATTAATCGTGATTATTTGCCCATAATTTACGAACATAACAAAAAGGTGTGGATGACAAGAGACATATTCAGAAGTTTTATAATAAGAATGCAAAAACGTATGGCGGTGCAAAATCGTAAAATTTTGTTGACACTAGACAACTGTTCTGCTCACCATATGGCTCAGATAAATACGCCCAATGTTGAGTTGCTGTATTTTCCGCCGAACACAACCAGTGTTCTGCAGCCACTCGACCTTTATTTAAAGAGTCGTTAGGGAAAAAAACTACTGTCATCATACTTGGTGCAAATTACAAATGGATGCTCGCAGGATGATTTACATAAATGGACGATTTTAGACGCATGCTGGGCCTTGTCATCGGCGTGGCAATTGGTTACTCCTCAAACCATCGCCAACTGTTAAGCAGCCGGCTGAGGTGTTCGAAGGTACAGAAGTGGAGGAAGTAATCGACAGTAATGTATTGGGGCCTATCAGTTTCGGAGACTTCGTTTCCTTTGATAATGACTTGGCTACGTCTGTTGTGTATGACCCCATGATCGAGGAATCAAAAACCGTTGCGAGTGATAGCGAGGAAGAAGATGATGTGGATAACGTCGATGCTAGGGTAGATGTGCCATTGCCATCTAAGGAGGATGTTTTAAAAGCTTAAGATACCCTTCAAAGGTACGTGTCCGGGATGCCAGACAAGCCGATGAATATCTGTGAAAAAGTTGACGCCATTAAGCAACACGTTGCCCTAGGGAGTGCCCTGAAATTGAAACGGGAAAATAACCGACATTTAAAAAATAAATTTAAATTAATATTTTATTACAAACTTTTTTATTTACTTTTAAGTTGAAATAAGTGAAAGACAAATTATTAACATTTTAGTGGTTTAATTGTATGTTCATATGTTTCAATGTTTAAACGAGTAATCTTAAATTTGAATTTTATACATCAACATCATATTTTGAGGTATGTATGTGTACTACATCCTTTTTTCTGTATTTTAATATGGTGTGGTATTCTTTTGTTTTTGTGTAATTTATATTTGCATTTTTTTTTTAATTTCGTATTATAGAGGTTCTACGTATTTCGAAATGCATTTTCTTTGGTCCCTTGAATTTTGAATTAACCAGGTTTTACTGTATATATATATATATATATATATATATATATATATATTTTTTTGTGTAGTTTTTGTTCTTTTGCGTTTTTCGTGTGTCCTCAGCACCCCCAGCGGCTCTTCATTCTAGGTAAGTGTCCACTGGGCTTCCTCCAACACCTTGTTGCTACCCTTATTATTACCTTTTCTTTTTCCTTAAGTATATATATATATATATATATATATATATATAAACTTACGGAAGAGGAAAGGTAAATGCGGATATTTAGAGCAACTAGGTGTTGAAGGAAACCCAGTGAGCACTTACCGGAAGGAGAGCCGCTAGGGTGTTGGGGTGAGTGACATATTTATATAAGTTATAGGAGCTTTCGGGATGATCCCTTCGTCAGCACAAAACGATGGAATCATCCCGAAAGCCCAATTACTTCTACGAATGTGTCTCTCCAACACCGCAGCTGTCCTTCCGGTAAGTGCTCACTGGGTTTCCTTCAACACCTAGTTGCCCTATATATATATATATAATTTAACACGAAACGAATGCTCGGTCCGTTTCGGTGCATATACCTTTCAGCAGAGCCTGAGAGAGGTGAGATGGGGCCCGGAAGAGTCACAGATGTGGGGCCCCACCCCACTCCGAAAGCCATATAAATATATGAATAAACAAGTTAGGAAAGTGTACAACGTATCACAAATGGGCGCGTTTCGTGCAATGGAGTATTAGAAAGCAATGAAGTAACCATGCAAGAAATTTTCAACTCGATATAAGACATTCTTGTTTGATTTTCTCAATAATGGCTACTCATACGATAAAAATATATAGGAAAGAAAATACTCTACTTTACCAGTTTTACAACTTTTTATTGAAAAATATTTTGATATAAGCAATACTTTATGAGATATGACGAAAATTTAATTTTTTGTCCCTAGTAAAGTGGTACCCCTGATTGGCGTACGCGATTCATTTTTGCGGCTTTCTTACTATGTCTGATTGAAAATCCCTAATATCAAATTTCATGAAAATCCGTTCAGTAGAAGCCGAGAACGAACATGCGGACGGACGGACGGACGGCAGACGGACAGACGGACCGACCGACGATAATAGGTGCTCACGCTGTAAGCGAAACGCGCCTAAAAACGAATGTAAAGCAGGGGATTTTTGTTTAATAAGAACCTATTCATTTAAATACGAAAGAAAATAAATCATTCGAATATTGTCTTTATACTTATAACTGGCGTTTACCTGGACGACAAAATATTTTTACCGAAAGGACCGTAAAATTTTCTCTAACTCTACATAGTCCAATCTTCAGTTCCCCTTTAGCTGTTGATCGGTGCTTATTTGCGCCAGGGTTATTTAGTCAATATATTAGAATAAATATAATGAACAAACAACCTTTAGAATAAATTTTGGGGGTCCCTCTGGGCCCAGAGCCCTGGCTAAATGGCCCTGCTGCCCCCCCCCCCCCCTCTCTCAGGCTCTGCCTTTCAGTGTATATTTATTCGCTTAACGGAAAACGGTTTACATGAAAATATTTTTAGGTCCTACACAAATAAATACATGCAAAATTGTCCTGATTACACGAAAAAAACAGGAACGGAGGGCCGCATTTGGCCCGCGGGACGCTCATTTTGCATTACCCCTGCTTTGGAGTGTGAAAATGCATATAATATAATTTGGTGGGGAAAGTATGATTCCGTATCCATGGGAAAGCTTTATTTTTCTTTATATTATTTATTCTTGAGACAAATCCGCCTCATTAGAAATAAGACAACGCAACTGAAATATGAAAACGATCCACACATTTCTTAATTTTGTAGCCTTAAAAGTCTTCACCTGAGGAAAATTCAAACTGTTGGATGGAAGTAAGAAAGGAGCGACCATTGTTTTCTTTTCTCCGTCAACTTCAACTGCGTACTTCATAATTTTGCCAACGTTAAACAACTTAAACACAGCAATTTTCTCAATAGGAATCATTTTCATACAAAAAATATATTTTTAAGTAGTACTAGCATTAAAAAATTATTAATATCCCATAACTGGTTTTTTCCGTTGCGCTCTTTTTCACATACACAAATCGATAGCATTACAGTTTTTTGTAGCGCTGATTTGAGGGGAATCCCGTCCCAGCGCGCTTTCGCTGCTTAAACCGCTGAAATATTCATGGGGTCCACCAATCGGTCGATTGCATCCCATCCTCGCATCTCATTCTCTCCGGCGACAAGTCATCTCCGCGCGTCACAGGAGTCGAACCGGAGGGGAGGGGACGAATCCTGTTAAGGGAGGTGTCCCTTGAAAGGGACGAATCCTAAGGGGCGGCGGGGGAGGAAATTGTTCCACTCACCTGGCGCGTCGTCCGCGTCCTCCTCGTTTTCTTGGTTCCACGCGGCCGCGGCGCCTTCTTCCCAGTTCCCTCCTTCTCCTTCTTCTTCTTCTCCTCCTCCGTCCGTCCACTCCCCCTCTTCCCCCCAATCCTCTTCCTCTTCCATGTTCTCGTCTCGCTCTTCGCTGTCATCGTCTTCTCTTGACCCTCCTTCGTCCGCGGACACCAGGCACAGATGGAGCGAAAGGATGAACATGACGAGGGCCACGAGGCACCTCCGCGATCGCGGGCTCAACTTCTTCTTCGCGGACATTTTCCAATTTTCACTAATCACTCACCCGAGAAATAATGTCGTATTTCACGTGTATGTTGTCGTGTAGGCGAAGGAGCGCGTCGTCCTCTTTTCCACGCTCGGTCGTTTATTTGTAAAATGTAGGATTAACAGTAAAACATTCTCAACATTTATCTAAATATTTTAAACATCATTTGTTGTAATAATGCACATAGAGATAAGATTCAAAAAACGAGTAAAAACGGTTGTTTTATATTTGCGATTATTTCACAAAATTATTTTAACACGCATTATTGGAAAACACCCTCAAACGCTTCACAATTAAGCACAAACTATTATAGAGGACGTAGTAAATCTGAAATGCTTTCCAGTTCCATTAAACATTCAAATTCACTCTAAACTATGACAAATGTCTAAAAACGATGAACGAGTGCGACTCTCTTATCGATTCTCCAAGTGAAAAAGGAATTCAGAAGCGGACCGGATTGTTCCGGTCATCTAAACTGTCGATATCTTATGTTGCGTGGTGCTCAAAGTGTGGCGGGCGCAAGGGGACTTCGTGAGAACAAACCTCACTTCCAATTTATCCGTGAGACATTCGGATTTGTATTTTTCTCGTCTTTTTCCACAACCTGTTGCTGTCTGACACTTCCCTTTCACCCTCTCACTAATCGTATTCCGCGTCAATTTCCAATGGAGATATGTCCGTGTCCTGTTGGTTTGGATCCCGATGCATTCGAAAGATATATTCTAGTGCTGAAGGACGCGGAGGAATCTAATCGAACCCAGAAAGGATTTATCCGAGATTTACATTTTCGCTTGAGATTTAATGAAGATTGAGTTTCACCGCCACTGTTTCCACGCATGAAAATGTTCTAAAAACTTATCGCTACACTAAAGACACGAAGAACAATAATAATTGGCGTTCATTTCAAATTTCAAAGATATATTTCCATCTGGCGATTTCTTATGGAATACTCAAGTCTTGCATCGTGTCGAATGCAATAGTGCGGATAACACTCTCACTTCAAATCCAGTCGAAACAGATGCTGCATTGTTTGTTGCGGCTATTTTATTAACCTATAACTTCGCTATGCATACTACAACGATTCTTCAGCTAAGCAAATAATCCAACCTGTATTCCACGGCTCAGCTGAATATTTAGCACGTTTCGTGGCGAAGAAATCACAACAATCACTGTCCACAGATCTGAATTTTTCTGGAGAAATGGAAAACATTCCTCGACTTCTAAATGTCGACGGTGTCAATTATCACAGCATCGCTGAAACGGCCCCCGAAAAGTTGGCAACGGACTGTAAGCACCTATGATACGAGTTGCCTACCACTCAGGTGCCGCTCCTGCTCGCCCGAGCTCCCGTCACGGACTGAGTCGACTCAGGAGTTCTGTGTTGGGGTTAGGCGGGGCAGGGGAGGGAGGAGATGAGAGGGAGGAAGGAGAGGGAGGAAGGAGAGGGAGGAGGTGAGAGGGAGGAAGGAGAGGGAGGTTTGGGTCGGGGGCGGAAGGGGAAGTGCCGACCGCGGAGAGAGAGAACGCGGGGAAAGCGGCGATGGAGAGGAGGGAGGAAGAGGCAGGGGCGTGATCGAGGGGCGGAAGAGAGATGTAGGGAGTGTGGCAGTAAGTGATGGGTGAGGGTCGAAGGGAGAAAGAAAGGTTTGAGAGAAAGGAGGAGGAAGGGGAGTTTGGGGTTTATAGAGGTGGGGATAGAGCCGAAGTGAGAGAGTGGGAAAGCTAGAAGGTAGTTATAGGGAGGAGGAGAGAGTGAAGGAGAGGGAGGGAGATGTGGAGCCACGAAGGGGAAAGGGGATTGAGAGGGTCGGCGGCTGAGGCAAAGGGGTCTATCTAGTGGAGAGCATGGAGTGTGTAATAGAGGAGGGGGTGTAATAGAGGTGGGTGAGGGGAAGTGGGAGAAAGAGAGAGGGAGGGAGGGGCGCTCGATGGATGTAGAGAGCAGGACAAAGAGAACGGGGAGGAGAGAGAGAGAGAGAGAGATGAAGGAGTCAGCAAGGGATAAAAGAGAAGGAGTTTTTAGAGGACCGGCAAGAGAACGGAAGAATGCATTAAATTTTACTCCGCCTGAGTGTGCCGGGTGGGTTGGTGTAGGGAGGAGGAGAAACTGGAGTTTTCAGCGTGGGACAAAAAGGAGTTGAAGAAGAGGTTAGAGGAGGACTGAGACTTAATTTTCGAAGGGAAGAGTGAAAAAGAAAGGATGAAATAGGAGAGGAGAGGAAAATGTAGGAAGGGAAAGAAGGAAATAAGTAAGTGATAGGTGGAAAACTATGCGATGACGGCAGTTAAATCTCCGGTAGTATAAAGGAATAATGGATTACGGAATTTTCTTTAAGGAGAATGGGGCGTGTGTGTGCGTGTTTGAAAGGGGTTCTATTGAAAATGGAAGATTTTATAGTTGGTACGAGAGGTTAAAAGGAAAATCTCTCCGGTGCATTACAAAGAAGTAGGAAGTCTGCCTGTGACGCGGCGCCAAAATTGAAACGAGTGGTCCAATTAAACGGACTAATGTATTGTGGAATATATTAACCTCAAAAATATAAATAGACCATGAGAAAAATAAGCTTTACGCGTTGATAGTAGCAGGCGGAAAAATATCAAAAACCTACTTGATTCAAGGCGTTTGACTATATCCCAAGGAATTTATTTTACAGTTAAAATTCTTAACAGGCTTCAGTACTTCACCGTAGGTTCTTGTCTCGCGACGATAGAGTTAAGTGAAGGTGTAAAGTGAATTCTTTATGTGCGTTTGGGATGAAAGAACACTGGTAAGTGAAGCATTCTTTGACCTTAAAAGCGAGGGTAATATTTTGGTTAAGCATTTGTCAGTATGAATTCTGTGCTTTCAAAATGCCATTAATCTCATTGTAATACTATAATACCGTATCTACTTGTGTGATACCCGCACTTTTTCCTTCAAAATTCATCCATCAAAAAGAGGGAGGGGGTGCGGACATTACATGAGATTTTCCCATTCATCTTTTGAGTGTAGGCCACTCGCTTCTATGTAACCGAGTTGCAGTGCGATTTTCAGAATGTCAATTTTTGCTATGTCAATATAGTTTTATGTAGGTGTTATGGAGCAGATAAGATGCGCAATTTGAATTGGTATTTAAAAATTACTTTAAAGTCTAAAGACGGTGAGACTTATACTTAAGAGCAGCTAAAAGAACTGTCTATTTTTACACTTGACGATAAGCAAAATTTTAAATTCTTCCATTTGAGACTGGGATTTATTTGGAACATGAAATTTTACGTTGTTTATGTAAAATCTCCTCTTTTTATAAGTAAAAATGGCTGATTTAGCGTGGTTCTGCAAATGTATTGAAAATAACGCAGTTTAAATTAAATAACTTGTTAATGTGTAACGACTCAAAATGGAACCTTTCTGCGAGATTAAAGAGCTAGTCTCCAAAATAGGTTTTCGAGTGGTCTTCGTGTAATATAATGACATTGGAAGTCAATTTTTCATGAATACGTACGTTAAAAAAGTATTAAAAGTCATTTTTGAAGTTACTTCTTAAATATTTGCTTGTTGCCATAATTGTATTATCAGACTCGGCTTCCGATAGTTTATTCAAACGATATTGCAGTAAAATATCAAAATCGAAAATTTTGAAGTTCGGGCATTACACGAATTCCATTTCCGAATATTTAGCTCTAAAAACTAGGTTGCGGGCATTACGCGCGTGTGGCTATTACTCTAGAAAATATTGTATACAGCAATCCAATATATTTTTACATTAACAAAAGTTTCAATGCCTATGGTTCTTCAATTACTCTTTACTAATCTATTGGTTTTAATATTGATTTTAAAGCTGGTTTGAAAGAACTATAATCACATACAATTTATCGATTTTCTCATTAATTATTTCATCGAGTTTTATTAAACATTTCCGTATAGTATTGCATTGTTTTATCAGGTGAATGTGCTTCATGAGAGACGAAAATATCGCACCGTGTTCTGTTTATTATTATTATTATTATTATTATTATTATTAAAGACATTATTATTATTTGGGATTTTCATTGTCTTTAGAAATTGCAGATTAAGACAACCCAATGAAATTTGGTTTTATGTTGCTGCATAAATTACCTTCAACAGCATAAATACAAAAAATTCTAGATTCGCAAAGCTATTTCTACAAAAATTTCTTTCTTTAACATTTTAGTATTAGCGAAATAATATTTAAGCATAATTTTTGCTACCCTGCATAAACAAGTCGTAAGCAAATGAAAAATATAACGTTATTATCATACAAACTATAAGGTTACTCACAATAAAAGTCAGTTGTTGATTTTATATAAATTAAATGATTGAAACATGATCGATTCCAAATGATGAAAAACGAAGTCATGTTACTTCTTACTCATGTTAACTATTAAATTTACTCGTTATTATTGTCTTTTAACCTATAAAAGTCAACTAATTTTTACCTTGATTTGTTTAAGATTTTTTTTCCTATAAGGAAAACATTATAACCATATAAATTCTTATTTAAGACAAGCCTACGAAAAAAGTCTTCGGCTGATCGATAAAAGTTTTCATTGTATATAACTGCGTTCGGAAACTTTTTAGAGCAACGCAAGACATCCAATTCGCAACTAATAAAGTTTACGAAATATCTCGATAATCTTCATGTTGCTATTATGCAAATCGTATTTAAAAACTATTCCTCAAATTCGTGAATTCAAGAAGCATCGTAGGGATAGAAAGGAGTAATGTTGTTACAAGGATGAATGTGATATTTCAAATAGGTTAAAGAAAATATTTTTTGTGTTGTTACCCACATAAGGCACACAAAATATAAAAATTATTTCCACGTAATATCCTGCAATTAATATTATTATTGTTTAAAATGAGTTTCAAAGGTTGTATATGGTCTCAGGGAACGTGCAGATGCCAGTATGTACAGCCCATAAAAACTACATAATGCCAACTGAGGAACACTGCTCAGCTCTGCTAGCAAGTTCTACTCCCACGTCCCCGTCGTGACCCCTGGCTAACACTAACGGGACAGGGCGAAGGCGAGTCTCAAGCACCTCAAAATTGGTGTATTTGGCTAGGACAGTAAACTCCGACAGAAAATAAACTGCGACAATGCCTACTCTCACAACAGCAACTAGTAATGACTTGAAGGAAGAATGGGAGAACATAAAGAATTGTATAAGAAAGGCAGCATAGGAAGCATATGAAGGATATAGAAAAAGATAAGGAGTATAATTGGTCTGAGGATATGGTATAAATTAAAAAAATAAGCTGTATAGGCAAAAGAGAAAAGATATATTGAAAGTTTACAGAAACATACAGACGAGGCTAAAGCAATATACATGGGAAAACAAAATTATGCAAAAAGAATAGTTAGACAAACCCACCAAGAATCGTGGGATAAACTAATAACTATTCTAGAACATGCCGTTTACGGAAGACAAGAGTTTGCATACAAGATGATGAAACAACTCAATAAATCAGAAAAAGAGACGGCACAACTACATATTATACGGAAAGAACAATGGATGGAACACTACAGAGAATTATGGCATGACAAAGCTGAGCCGGAAATAAATATATTAAATACTACTCATAATGAGAAAAATAAAAAAGTGAAGTAGATGAGTTGCAAAAGACATTAAAGAAAACGAAAAACCGAAAAGCAAATGCACCAGATGGCATAAATGCAGAGTTAATAAAATATGGAGAAGACACTATAGAACTTAGGTTACTTCAAATATTTAACGAATGCTGGAAAAGAAAAGAAATCCCAGAATTTAGGAGTACAGCAAAAATTGTATTGGAATTGGGCATTAATATTCGATAAATGAAAGAATAGAGGAGGTAAAGAAGAGAGGTGGCTACAGCATATAGATAGAATGTGTGATGATAGAATTACAGAAAAAACATATTAGAGTAGAAGCCTAGTGGACGAAGAGATGTTGGAAGAAGACCAAGGAAAAGATGAATGTGAAAATTGCATAATCCATGAAGTTAAGAAGAGGAAGATTGTTTAAAATATGAACTATGTACTTTTTTGAAAATGAATATTTCATAACAAATTTTATGTTTCAATTAGTATCTTCTGTTACATACCTACTTATTTTTAAATGTCTTAAAATACAAATGAAAAATATCTTCGATCACTTGTGTTCATTTCTAAGGATAAAAGCAGGGAATGAAATTGGAAAAATACCTCCAAATCACCGTAAAGGCGGTACTTAGGTGCCAAGGCACAGAAGACTCGCAGAATCACTCAGGATGCGCGTTTCGACAGCAACGCTGTCATCTTCGACATTGCTGAAGATGACAGCGTTGCTGTCGAAACGCGCGTCCTGAGTGATTCTGCGAGTCTTCTGTGCCTTGGCACCTAAGTACCGGCTTTACGGTGATTTGGAGGTATTTTTCCAATTTTATTCATCCTGGGTTCACCGTGTCTCGTGAGTTCTTTATTTTATTTAAATGCAGGCAAGTATTTAATTAATATAGGTGTCGGAACAAATGGCACGCGAGGTGATTTTAAATGGTAGGAGTAAGAAGAAATGATAAAGAAGATAACTAATTAATATTATATATATATATATATTTTTATTTATTTATTTATTACAAATGCGTAGTATAATCATAGCATTTTTGAGAACTTATTGAACTAGTGTTATAGTTTATATTATTAGGAACTACTCTTCACCTCAGAACATATACATTCTGTAACACTGTTCTCACATAGTTTCTCGTGTTATCGTTTACCATCTTTGTGAATAGCGAACACAAAATACAGAACTTACGGCAAACGCACATCGTATACAAAATTAATATACTTTAAACAACACGGGGTGATTAAAACTAACACGAGACATGGAGTATCTGATGATAAGCAACCCCTGACATGAGTGATAATGGGCTTTCTCACATTTTGGAGTATTGCCAATATTTTTTGCAGTTTTTGCTAAGTCCAGCCCTAAATAAGAGGGCTCATTTGGCATAATGTTATATCTTAAGAAAAAAACTGTATTTACGTTCTTTTTATCCTTCTTGGACAGATAACTTCGGATTTATTGAAAAAAAGAGCGCGGTATTTGTGTTTTGTGATGTGAAAGTATAGTTACCGCAAATGATATGTTTGCCGGCATTTTCAAACCAAGCATAAGAAATCCTTCCTGAAGAAAAGGACAAGACTGAGGCATTGAAAAAATCTTTATAGCAGGATTTGGAAACCAAGGCAATATTTTTTATTAAATGTGGGCAAAACTGAAGCTACAGATCGGAGAAAGCCTTATTTATATAAAGAAGGCTTTCTAGAAATGTTCAGAGGTTTTGTTTAAGATTTCCCAATTATTGTATAGGAACCTTTATATATATAACCGCTGCAGGGCGAAGATGTTTTAGAAATAATTTTAAAGAATGGGGAGACGGCTCAAGGAAATTATTTTTGCGTTGGAACAGTTCGTGCTTCTGAGATGCTTGGAAAATAGAAGGGATTTATGAAGCTACTTGGAGATGAAATCGATTGGCCGACAATCATACTTCATTGCATCATCAATCAAGAGAACCGCAAAAATGTCTAGTTAATAACTAAATGGTGAGATGAATACAGTAGTGCAAATGGTTAAACTTCTTATTGTTGGATCAGCGAGATCCAATATTGTCGTGAATTTGACACGTTACTGGTGAAAGGTAGCGGTCCCCATATTTAATGTATAATATTATAGTCACTTCTTCACCTTTACACCATTTATAAAAGGCTATTTAAATACTTCTTCAAAAAAATAATTTAATCGCAAAAGAATTCTGATAGAGTACTTTTTCAATGGCATGAAAAGTACATTGCAAGATTGAGGGAGAGATGGCGAGGAGAGCAGCTCAAAAGAAGAAGTGTGAAGAAGTCGTATTTCTGTTTCCCTTTCTCTATCTCTCTAACTCTAACTCTGGGATGACTGAAGGTGGGAGAGCAAACTTTATGTAATTCTGTTTAGTTTTCGGCGAATGAAGTACATTTTGGATGAGAGAAATGGAGGAAGCGAGAGAAAGGGTGAGTAAAAGATAGGAAAAGAGGAGTTATCCGAATTTCTTTACCATTATAAGTTATGAAATTGAAGTTTATTATTACATTCAATAAAATGTCATGTATATAATTTGAAATTGTAGAAAGCATGTATTTAAATTACAAATGCATGTTTATCTGTTGACTTCCATGTAAAAAAGCGTAAAAATATTCATGAAGTATAAGCAAATTCTTCAAGAGTTTTGCAGCAGAAATCTTTACAGAGAAGCTACGATGTGTCGTATATTAAATTAAGGGAGATATTTCTAAACTCTATTAGGATAGAGAACTAATCTTCTCTTAATTAATGACTGCCCTTGTAAAAATCGGCGTAATACAGTATCATATTGTATCAATAGATGTATATTCCTGTAGAATTTATGAACTGTTTTATCTATTAAACGGTTTTATTATGATGTTGAAATGGTAAAAATTACATTTTATGAATTCTTTGAGCGTTATCATTTGCATCACGGTAATTTTTTCCACAAAATAGAAAACATTGAGTAGCGTCGAGAAAGTTTGTCTATTTGTCTATGCAATATTTCTTAGGACTAATGTAATATTTGTGCATTCCGCACGAATTTAAGAAAATTAATATATAGAAAGAGACTATGTGAGAGAAAAGTTGAGACAAGCAGGGAGGAGAAAGTAGAGAAATTTGGGTGGTGTTTGGAGGGGCAGCATCTGAATGATGGAAGAGGGGACGAAGGAGCTTAAATAAGTTGAGTGCACCACGAAATCCTGTCCGTCTTCACTCAGCTCCAAGAAACTTTCAAGGGGATGCCTTAGACTGGGAGGCGCGTCAGGGGTTCGCTAAGAATGTGGCAGCAAAATAACGCTTCGCGCAAACTTTACCCAAAGGTCTTCATTTCTTGTTTTGGTGGTTCCTTTTGCTTCTAGCGTGCCAGTGACATACCGCGTAGTATGTTTTTGAGGTCGTGAGACACATGAGTGCCAAGGCGTGAAACGGACTTCCATTTGTCGTTTAGCTTTAGCTGCGTTGCATTTTTTTACATGGTGTTTTCTACACTCTGTCCTTCATATCCGTTTTAGAGGCGCTCATCCGTTGTCGTACTGAGAAAATATGTGAAATAGAGTCATAAAATTCAAATTTATTGACTTTTAATATAGTCATTGTTCTTCTAGAAGAGTGCATTAATATTATTAATATCGATTAAACGGATAATATCTTAATTTTGAAAGGTGCATTTGGTGACAACATAATGTATTCATACAAATCTGACAATGCATTTTGGATAGCACGTATATGTTTATTAAAAGGAGATAATTTAAGTTCTATATAAAAAAGTTTTTCAAATGAACGACAAAATATCTTGTTATGTTGTGCCATTACAATCAAGATACATATGCTATCAGTTTCGCTCTTGATAGAGTCGTCTGTCTGTCTGCTCTGTCCCTTCCCTTGTCTGAGATAATGCCACAGCAGTGCCTTAATCAAGCAGCACATATTTCAAGCTTGCAATATTTTATTTCATGTGTCAGTATTATAACATTTCTTATTCATTCACTTTCAATGAAGCGTATAATTTAATTTTATTAAAAATAATATTTTTATTTTAAAAGTATAGAAATTTCGAATAATTCGTATATGTATATACTTATGTGGAAAACATTTTATTGATTGATGCAGTATTAGATCAAATAATTCAACTTCAGAATTCATGACTGATTATTATTCACTATTTTCGCTACAAAAGTTAGCGACTCGTGTCATTTTAAGTATATATGACAAAGTTCTTTGTAAAAGTAAAACAAAATCATTCGGTCGAAACTGATCATATATGTACTTTTTGCAGCTGATATATTTTGGACAATAGGTGATTTTTAAAACTAGTGTAATGATTTTTAAAAAATCCCGTGTCAGTTTTTGCATGAATTTAATGAAGTTGTCACTTTGTGCCTTCTCTAATTATTTATAACTTTAATTCATAGAAAAGTTTCTTTTTATAAAACTGCTTGTATTGTTTATCTGAAACGCGGTTACAGTTTGGTATTTTTTAAAATATCGCATGCTTTCGGCTTTGTGAACCAAAACAGACTGGCATATAATTTTTCAAATGTATTACATTTCATTTCAAATTGAAATTTAATTATCTCTTTTTAGGCGCGTTTCGCTTACAGCGTGAGCGCCTATTATCGTCGGTCGGTCCGTCCGTCCGTCCGTCCGCATGTTCGTTCTCGGCTTCTACCGAACGGATTTTTATGAAATTTGATATTAAGGACTTTCAATCAAATATAATAAGAAAATCGCAAAAATGAATCACGTACGCCAATCAGGGGTACCACTTTACTAGAGACAAAAAATTAAATTTTCGTCATATCTCGTAAACTATTGTTCATATCAAAATATTTTTCAAATAAAAGTTGTAGAACCGGTAAAGTAGAGTATTTCCTTTTCTATATATTTTCATCGTAGGAGTAGCCGTTATCGAGAAAATCAAACAAGAACGTCTTATATGGAGTTGAACTTAGAAAATTTCTTGCATGGTTACTTCATTGTTGCTAACATAAACAATCTCCCAAACAAACGTTTAATTTCCTTACGTGTGCATGTAATACTATTAAATAGGAAGAAAATGGATTATTTGTGATGAAGAAAAGGACTTTAAAACGCTATTTCCCTTACGTACAGGTATATAATTGCTTTCTAATACTCCATTGCACGAAACGCGCCCCATTTGTGATATGTTGTACGCTTTCCTAACTTGTTATGCTTTACAATTACAACGACATCAAATTCATTATCAGCTAAAACATCGTTTAGATATGGTAAAAAAGAGAGGAAATCGGATGCCATTAAATTTATCTCTTTTGCAGTTGTTGATATAAGTGCTTTAATTGGAAGATTGAGCTTTATTGTCGCGAGTTTTAAAATTAACTTCCTCTACATAATTTGCATCAGAATATATATTCTTGCTACTAATGCCAATTATTGCAGAAAGAATCATTTTCATGTCATTTGTATTTCATTAGTTTTCAATCCCAACAGTATTCATTGAAATTCATAATCCAATAATAATGCGAGTGATTTGACATTTAATTTTTTCTTTATCTTATGTAATATCGTCGAAAATTCGCATCGTTCCTTTATTTGTGCTATATATTGTGGCTTTGTTTTAAAATAATTCTCCATAGAATTTTTTTCAAAACCGCTCATTATTACGCCTAATTTATTTACATAATCGTATTCACAATACTCTGCAAACGTTTGCAGTAGTGTCGCTCAAGTCGGGGATATTTTCATCAGCTTTTGTTAACGTTATCTTCAGTTTGTGTTTCGGCTGCGTGAAAATTGCGCTGTTTCGTTATCCTTTGTTCGACAATAAGGATACACGATGCCATATTCGCCCCAAAAGTTAAATTACCTGTGATCCCTTTGGTCTACACTAAACGCATTTCAATAAAATTAAATCCATTGTACTAATGAAGTCGCACGTCATGTATTAGTTGTATCATTTATTTTAATATGTACACTTAATTTCTGCAAGAAAATGTTGCCCTAGGTATTGAGACTATCTGACTCTGAATGCATCTTATATTACGTTATGTTAATGCTTAATGGATGAGTTTACGAAACTGTCAATATTACACTGTCAATGCTTATGGATGAAATTTGAAATCATGAATATTATTTTTGAGGTATTCAACTGATAATGTTGAAAATAAGAAACTCTGATATTTGAACTACAAAGGAGCGTTAAATGAATCTTACAGTGCTAAATGTTTCGCAGAATAGCTCACTTCCTGTAATACTTAACATTTAAGATTCTCAGAATGACGTAATCATATTCACAGATATGATAATTAACACTTGTTTTGAGTCACGTATGCTTCATGATCTCATTTTCGGAGAGTGATGCATTGCCCTTTCGAAGCGTGGTGGTGCGTGACCGCTCACGCAGGCCTTTTTTCCTCTACTACAAATACGCCCATCATTAATACGAAAACGACTGACAAAATTTTAACAGAAAAGCAACCACAGTGAGGGGAGGTCAATATTCGCTAGATGAGGTTGGCTGAGAAGGGGATTAACGATATATTGTTTCGAAGAATATCGAAAGGGCGGCGATCGATCGATTTGGTGGAATTGGAGCAAAATAAAGGAGAATGGATACGGAAACCGCACGAAGTGCTTCACTGGAACGAAAAAGAGAGAGCGGTTAATTCAGAGAGAGTAATCCGAGACTTTGGGAGGAATTAGACCTAGGGATAAAAGAGAGAGGGAGAGAGAGGGGGGGAGAGAGAGGGGAAGAGTGGGAGAGAGAAGGAGAGAGGGGGAGACAGACAGACAAACGAATTTATTTTGGGTGAAATTGAGACTACATAGTCCCTTCTTACATTTAACCCTACTTCATGAATTACAAATGACAATAAAAATAATAACATAAGCATACAGACAGAAGACAAATACCTGAAACTAAACAAATGAAAAAAGAATAATACAGAAAAACAATTATGATGTTGAATTACAATTTCAGAAACTTTTAAAAAGAGAACACTAAGTATTTGTGGTAAAAATCTAGGAAGGACCTGACATGGCCAACCTAGTAAAATACCACGCAGGAAAACACCCACAAAGGGAAGGGGGGTGGAAAAAACCTGCGAAAATCCTACATACATGAAAGAACAATTGTGGAATTACAAATAGTACGTACAATTTCAGGATATAAAAAGTCACAAGATATATTTTAAAGTGTTGAAAAATGAACATGAAGTGTAATCAAATTGAGTGAGATTAAATGAAACCATGAATATTAAAAATAAGTAGAAATACGTAAATAATTGTAATAAATCTACACATACATACATGTATACAAAAGGAAAAGAAAGCTTATTTATATTAAGTTATTTCATCGCAGCGGCGAGTTTCTGTAAGATTAACAATCCATTTTAATAAGTGCGAGTTTTTCTGTGCCTTCATGTGTCATTGTTATCAGAGGGTTTGTGAGAGAAGTAGAGAATTAGTAGGCTGTTCTTAAAGTGTTGTTACTCCTTTGTAACGCGAGTAGGTGTTTATGATAAGCTCGTTTAAATGAATTTAAAGATGACGAGTTTATAAGAAAATCTAGAAGTTCGTTCCATAATCTGCAAACCGTTACCCTGAACGATTTATATATATTTCAGTTCTGTGTTGAGGAATGAGAAGTTTGTGGTTCCCTCTTGTATGTAGATTGTGAACTGCGTTGACACAATTGAACTGCGAAGAGAGGTAAGAAGGCTTGTGACTTTGACGAATTTGAAATAATAACGAAAGTATGTGCTGGCGTCTTCTAGATTCTAGGTTCAACCATGATAGTTTAAGTAGAGGTTCCGAGATGTGATCTGATTTTTTAAAGTTGTGTACCTATCTAACACAGGCATTCTGCGCTCTCTGAAGCTTTATAGAGAGTTCTTGGGTTAGATCTTGATAGACTATATCGCCGTAGTCGAACTGAGGAATTATGAGCGCGTTCACTAGCTGCTTTTTGAGTGAGAAGGAAAATCTGTTTAAACGCTTAAGAGAGTGAAGAGAGGAGTAAACTTTCTTACAGATTTCAGTAATGTGGTGATTCCAAGTAAGTTTCATTTATAGTTATTCCAAGATCACTAACTGAGTTTGAGAACGGGACGATAGTATCAGAGATTGAGAGAGGAGTAAATTCTTTAGGGGAGATAGAAGATAGGATTTTAGGATATCCTATAAGTTGCCAATCTTTACACCATTTCGTAATAGCCTGAAGGTCCCTTTGCAAATTCTCCTGGTCGTGTATTATGTTGATTTCTCCATGCACAAGTGTGTCACCCGCGAAGAGTCTAACTTTGCACTTTATATTATCCGCTAAATCATTTATATATCAAGAACAACAGAGGTCCGATTACACTTACAATTACAAAGTTTAATGTAATTCCTTCGCTGTAATTTTCTTCTCCGATAAAGAGTAATTTATTAAAATAAAATTGAATAAATTTAAGTTAAGTAATGAATTCAATATTACATTTCCTCACTTTTATTTAGTCAAACTAGCTTATCCCGCGCAATCTTTGCGCGGTAAATTTTCAATTGATTTATAAAAAATGATGAAGTACGTAAAATAAGTTTATCTCAATAATTCATATTTAACTCTAAAAATGCATTTCCTTACACAGTAATTGATCGCGAACTTTTGTTTTTTTTTTATTCAAATATATGTCCTTTCTTTTTTATATAGCAATCAATGCAACCGTTTATGTAGATTAACAATGAAGAGAAGATAACCATGTCATGTTTTTAAAAAAATAACTTGTTTCCCTATTCTCATTTAATCCCTCTACGACGGAGGACTTTTTAATAATTCCCTCGTCAGCGGACGAAGGAATTTTTTTGAAAAAACACGAAAAAGTTGCGAAAACATGCGAAATTTTGAAAAAAATCATAACTTTTGTTGTTTTCACTGTATTTTGATGAGATATTTTATGTAGTTACATAACACAAGACATTTTTAAACAGTATCATTTTAAATATCATGCGTCACACACAACAATGCTACATAGAAGCGAATGAACAGTAATCGCTTAATGTTACGATGCGCGTTCGCGGTTTATATAACTTTCAGCATAGCGTGAACTATGAAAGGTATTGACATGAAATCTTATTCAAAGAAACATATAAAAATGAGTAAACATTCCATCGCTGAATGTACCTATCTAAACTAATTAGGTGAAACGTTTGTCGCATGTCAACTTTTCCATGTCTTGACATTAAATTTTTAACTAAATATTGTATTTATGATTTTTTAAAGGTCTTTCATTAATAATATAGACGTTTTAGTTAAGCAGTCATCATTTTTAATCATTACAGACGTCAAATAGGAAAAATGGTTACATTTAGTTCATTAGAAGCGGAGATACGATGTTGCATATATCTTAAATGCTTTTACACGCAGAATACGGAAAACTTTTAAAAGTTACATATTAGCTCACAAGTCTTTTCCCGATTGTTTTAGAAAATGCACACATGCGTAATTGAATACAGCATGAAATTTACTTTATAAACACTCAAAACATACTATCTAGTAGACTTCTCTGTGAAAAGATACCAATGTTTTATATATCTTCTGGGAAGGGAACTCAAACTACAATGGAACGAATCTTTCAGTGGGCTTGTGAAGTAAAATGCAGCAAAGCACAGAGAGAGCCGATTATGTCAGGAGGATTCTTTATGAATTGAAAAGCGGTTTTGGAAGCATCTCAATTATGCTGTGTGTATATAGTATATAGATATTTTTCATTCGTAACTCAGGCAGCGAAGACTTTTCTCGCAAGGCTCAACAAAGATAAAAAGATGAATTAGGAAAGAGATTATATTTCTTCTGTGAGAAGGCCAAACTTCAAAAGCCAAAGAAATTATTCCTCGTCCATTGAAAAGCGATTTTTAGAAGCGGAATCACAGTAATATTGTGGGAAAATGAGAATTTCAACGCAAAATTTCACCTAGATTATAAAATACAATAACAATATTAAAATAACATGACGTGCATTACTGAAGAGGACAAAGCTTCCTCTATCAAAATCCATATAGCTTATTCAGATGGACGAATATGCCTAGCGTAATTGAACAAAAGAATGTGTTGGTGCACCGAATTTTCGGGGCAAAAAGGAAAATTTCAAAGCAAATTTTCACCTAGTTTATAAAATACAGTATAAGTAGTAAAATTACAGGACGTGCATTACTGAAGAGGGCAAAGCTTTCTCTATCAAAATATGTATAACTTATTCAGATTGACGAATCTCCCTTGCGTAATTATCGAATTTTCGAGGCAAAAACGAAAATTTTACCGCCAACTTTCACGTAGATTATAAAAACTATATTAGAATTACAAGATATGTACTATTAGAAAGGTCAAACCTTCCTCTTTGAAAATATATAAAGGTTATTAAGATTTACGAATATCCCTTTCGTCAATTGACAATAAAATCGTGGCGCACCAATTTTTCAGGTCAAAAATGGAAATTTCATTGCAAACTTTAACGTAGATTATGAAAACTATATTAAAATTACAAAATATGAATTACTAGAAAGGTCTTATCTTTCTATTTCAAAATATATAAAGTTTGTTAAGATTTACGAATATCCCTTGCGTTAATATACAAAAGAAGGTAGTGGCGCTCCGTATTTTCTGCGCAAAAATGAAAATTTCATCGCAAACTTTGACGTAGATTATAAAATACAGAAACATTAGTAAAATTACTTGACATACTTTATAGGAAAGCTCAACGTTTCCTCTTTCAAAATATATTATTTTCCTCGGCCGCGGGAAGGAACTTTTTTACTCCGACCACGATTCCCTTGATTTTGTGCTTCCTACCTGCAACCTCCGGGAAGGTGGGAGAATTCCTGCTGTGCTGCTTTCTTCCCCCATTCCGAACCGGAAGGAAACAACGGAGTGGAGTCATGTTATTCGTCCCATTGAGTCCACCCCTTGTTGTCTCCTTGATGGTGGTTGTGTCCATGACTCCGTTTCCCTATTCACCGATTTACTTTCCGCTTCTTTTAGGGATAGTGTTCCGCATAGTTTGCCTAGGAGTAAAAAATACCCGGTGTGGTTTAGAAAGGTAACTATTTTTGCGATAAAGTGCTTAGGTGTTGTATAAAAAATTTCCCTATCCCTACACTCTAAACTCTTTCAAAAATCCTAGGCGACATGCGAAATATTTACAAAAAATGGAGTGTGAGTATTATATTTCAGCAGTTTCTTCTGAAGCTCCTGTTAATCCTAAGAGACTTTAGACACTTTTAAACTCAAGGTAGAAACCGGTTCTGTGCCTGATGAGGTATATTTAGATAATCAAAATGTCTCTGTTAGTGCAAAGTGTGACTTATTTAATGAATATTTATTTGCTAACTTTAACAGAAATAATGACTTTAAGTTGGCTTTGAACACTCCTATTGAGAGCGTATGTTCTCAGTCCCTTGTTTCCCTCTCTACTTGCCCGGATGAGTGTTATTATCTTCTTAATTCTCTTTCAACAACCCGTGTTACTGGCCCTGTTCAGATTCCTGCCACATTTTCGAAAAATATCGCTTCTTCCTTAGGTACTCCACTGTCTAACCTTTTTAATAAATGTTTTAATGCTGGTTACTTTCCTTCTGAATGAAAAAGGGCTAATATAACTCCTATTTTTAAATCGCGTAATAGGAAATCTATTGGATCATATAGGCCTATTTCTCTTCTTGCTATACTCTCCACCCTTTCTGAACGGATAATTTATCGAAGACTTTCTGCCTTTACTCTGCCATATTTGTCTCCTCGGCAGCATGATTTCCTTCCGGGAAGTTTAGTAATTTGGCTTTCTGCATTAGAAGCTATCAACGAAAAATCACAGCTTGACATAGTTTACATAGACCTAGCTAAAGCTTTCGATACCGTCCCTCATCAACTTCTACTCCATAAACTATCGAACAGATTTAATATCCACGGAAATTTCCTTTCTCTCCTGTCTAGTTTTCTGACTGATCTTTGGAAACACGTGACTGTCTCTGGATTTTCTTCCTCTTCTCTCCCTGTTATCTCAGATATTCCTCACGGCAGTGTTATCGGGCCTTTTGTTATTTTTTTATATGTTGATGATATATGCAATATTTTCGATACTGCTATTAATGTAATTTTATTTTTTGCTGATGATTGCAAGCTATTTTGGAAAGTCAATTGTTGGAATGACGCAGAGTTACTTCAAAGGTTTCTTGTTAAATTCTTAGAATGGTGCTCGTTGTGAGGACTCAAACCCAATCCATTAAAATGTTCTCAGCTTTCAATTACATTGCGCAAATCCCCCATTAATTATACATACTCCATTATGGGTGAGAATATAAAAAAGTTATCGCAGCAGAAAGATCTAGGTATTATAATTGATTATAAACTATCATTCTGTAATCACAATGACTACACTGTAAGTAAATGCATGTCTCTTTTAGGGATTATTTATAGGCATACCAGTCTTAATCATGTAAACCTCTTTCGATCTTTCTTTGTAGGGTGTATAATACCAATTGTGACATATTGCTCACCCATTTGGAGTATGGCCTCTTAAAACTCATCTCAACAAATTGGAGCGCATAATGTCCTTCTTTCTCGTTTTCCTTATATGCGTCAAAGATGATATCATAGCTTCCCTAAATATTCCAACTATTTCCTTATGCAGAAGCAAATCTGACATTTCTTTTCTATACAGCTTAATGAACGTTAACCTCCGCTCTTCCCTTCTTGTCTCTTCCTTCTTTTTTAAGAATTCCCTCCAGATCAACCAGACTTTCTGCGCTCTTCCATTTACCTCTCTATTTTTCCTATTTTCAAATATGTACAACCAATTAACTGGCAGTCATGATATCGACATATTTCTGAATAGAAATCAATTTTTTACTTCAATCACACCTCATTTAAAATGAATTCTCTTGTTTGCTTGTATTATGGTCAACCTATACATTTTATTATTTATTTTGCTATTATGTTTTTGTATTTTATTGTTCTATTTTAATTTATTGCCTGTTTTGATATTCAATGTAATTGGCCTAGTGCTGTATCTGAACTTATGCTAATAAATAAATGAATTTATGCGTGAGGCTATTTGCGTTAATGAACATAATGGATGTATAATATAATGGTTCTACTTACAAAGAGATTAGAGTCCAGCATTCACACGATGATAGGAAGATTCAACTGCTTTGATTAAATCGTTAGAAATGCTTCCCATACGCAATTAACTGAATATTTATCAGTAAATATTTGTTGTATATATAAATATTGACATTGCTACAGCAATAATTTCGATGCTTAAAGAAAAGTTCGAAGCAAATAACGCTATTCTTTCACCTATTTTGAAGTTATAATTGATAGTAATTGAATCTAAGGCAACAATGACGGTCGCCTTGACAACGTCCGGAAAGTACGAAATATCCGTAAAATTTCGAAAACAATTGCGTATTTCTGAATGATTCGACCGTGTAACTTGTAAACATTGCAAAAATAAGATAGCATAGAGTTTAAGCCGTCGAATAACGCAAAAACGAAGAAAATCGGCCCATATTTACGTGTTTTAATGAATGAAGGAAAAAACCTTGCACTCTGAAAAATCGAAAATCCCGTGTAAACTTATGGGAAAATATAATTTTCTCCTGGATTCGAACCCGGGACTTTATGAAAATGAGAATAGTTTTCTAGGGGATTTCCTAGCTTGTAAAAACAAAACGCAGTTTACCACCGCATATCTCTACGACGAACGGCTTTTGAGATACAGGGTTGGACGGACGGACATCCGGCTATTATAGATATAGATACAATGTGCCCCCCACTACTAATATTTCGATTAAATTTGTTCATCCATATTCTGGTTATCCCCTTTCAACAGCATAGCTTAGAAAATTCAAACGCATAAAACTATTTAAATTATGGATATAAATATTCAAGCTTATAAATCTATCGAATTCTTTAAGATAATATAATGGATATGCTTATAATTCTACGTAATTCGGTTCCTGACGAGCACATGTAACAGGTCACTGATGACTCAGGCGTCGCAAAAACCGGGTTCTTACAAAAACATTTGCCATTCTCTGTGTTTTTTGATGTACATACATATCATAAATGGCAGAAAGTAGTACCGTGTTTTAAATAGCATTTAAATTTAGTATAATTCTAAGTTTTTTCGTCCGTATATAAAATTATGTATAAATATTTCAAATTATATTTATTTTGAAGCTTTTATAACCTTGACTGCTTATACGTTTTTCATTAAACTTTATTTGTATAGCTTTAGTAGATGGTCCTTTATATAGAAAGATTTTGTTTTGATTTAAATTTATAAAAAATAATTTAATAAGGAATACTTGTTTAAGGATCAGTGTCCAGTGAAATGAATGAGAGTCGCGATTAATATATTTTTCTATCCTATATGAGCTTGGAATCTTTCCTGCCAAAGAACCATCTGTTATAAATGTTATAAATACAAAATGGAATGTTATAAGATAGTTCCGCTTACAGAAATTGTTAAATATATTTATTAATGGTGTATCAGTAAAAATACGGAGAAAAAATTCTTTTATTTTTATAAAGAATAATTTACGCAAAGCCATTTTTATTGCGAAATTTCAGTAAATATGGGTTTGGTTCTTAATATTTACATAAAATAAAAATGTCGTTTAATTTAAAATGTCATATTCATTTTTCATGCTATATTAAAGCTCATCATTGCATCACAATTATGATATTATAGAAAAATACATCGTACTAATTTCAATGCAAATTAATGCGAGAGAAAAATCACCGTCAGTATGAAACATTAAAAAGTTTGTTTTTGGAGTATGGATATTTAGATAAAAACGTGATAGTTTTATTTATTCCTTTTTACTTCGACCTCGTCCAGCGAACTTTCTATAAAGAGGTTAGGTACCAGGCCACCCTGTGCATGAGTGAAATCCAATATCGGACTCACGGGATCCGTCCACTGCGACGGGAGGGAACGCGTGTTCCACGCCCTGGGCTACACTGTTGCATCCGAACGCTTTCCCCATTTACTCGCACCTCCGTTCCTCCTTCTCTTTCTTCCTCCCATCTCCTCCTTTAAAACCCCCCTCCATCACCCCTTCCATCCGCCCTCTCCCCTTTTCTTCCTCTCTCTCTTCCTCCCCTCTCTTCCTTTCACCCCATCCCACCTTTCATCCCCTTTCCCCTTTCCTCCCTCTCTTTCTTCCTCCCTTCTCTTCCTTTCACCCCATCCCTCCTTTCATCCCCTCTCTTCCTCCCCTCTCTTCCTTTCACCCCATCCCTCCTTTCATCCCCTCTCTTCCTCCCTTCTCTTCCTTTCACCCCATCCCTCCTTTCATCCCCTCTCTTTCCTTCCCTCCCTCTCTTTCTTCCTCCCTTCTCTTCCTTTAACCCCCCATTCCCTCTTTCACTCCCCCCGTATCCCATTTCCTCTTGCTTTTCCTACCCTTTCCTCCACCTATTCCTTCCTATCACCACTTTCCCTCTATTCCTCTTCCCTTCTCCCCAATTCTTCCACTTCATCTCGTTTCCATCCCTTGCAATACACTTCCATTTTCGAACTGTTCCAATTTCATCCCAACTTGGTCTGTCTCCTATTCCATTCCCAAACTGCTGCCCTCTTTTCATTTCTCGCTTTCCTCTTTAGATGCACTCCGCATCTCCATTTTCTCCGCACCTCTCGCACTACTTCCGCTCCTAGTCTACATCCAGTAACCTCCAAAAACTCCTTCATCCAACACCTCCACTCCCTTCTACTCAAATCGCTTTACTCCATTTACTCGTAGACTCAGGCGTTCCACAGGGAAGTGTAATCGGCCCCCTACTATTCCTTTTATATATAAACGACTTAGATAAGGTTATTAAAAGTAAAATCAAGTTATTCGCGGATGATACAGTAGTTTACAGAGAGATTAACAGTCCTAATGATCAATTATTACTTTCTGACGACTTAAATGCAATTCTCGAGTGGTGTCAAGAGTGGCAGTTAGAATTGAACTTAGGAAAGTGTTCCTTTATGAGATTCTGGGGAAACAAAAACATCGGCGCAACATATTACACTGTTGAAAGCGTCCAGCTAAAACTAGCCGATTCCGTCAAATACTTAGGCGCTACTTTAACAAGCAACCTATCATGGGATATGCACATACGAAATACATGCTGGAAGGCTAAACAGAAACTAGGATTCATCAAACGCATAGTAGGTAAAAGTGAGGAAAAGTCAATAATAAGACCGCTATTAGAGTACGCGTAGAGCATATGGGATCCGTACGAGAAAGGATCAATCTCAGAGTTAAAAAGAGTGCAGGGAAAAGCCGCTAGATTCGTCAAAAATTGTTACGAAGGAAACAATAGTGTTACAGCCTTGACACAGGACTTAGGATGGGAATCACTAACTGAGCGCCGATCACGCTCTAGGTTAAAACTTCTCGAAAGATTTAGAACGCATACATTCTCCAACGACGTCGAAGAAATAATAAGAGCGCCAACTTATATTGGTAGAATGGACCATCCTCGTAAAATAAGAGAGATAGCCTGTAGGACTGAGAGGTCTAAAGGCTCGTTTTTCCGTAGAACTATAGCTGAGCAGAACGGAAGTTACGAAAAGAAATGAGCCGACGTAGAGTGATACTATAAATTATTATGCGCTTTACCTTGGTGTTATTGCACCCCCTGCCACACATCATTGCGGTGGCTTGCAGGGTGAACTGTAGATATAGATATACATATATACTGCTAGAGAATAACGCCATTGCAAGGCATCTCGACCTTTCCTTCGCTTCCGCTGTCTCCAGCTTCTTTCCTCTTCTCATTCTCACTCCTTCATCGCTTGGCTCTTCCTTACTACCTAGGGTTACCAGACGTCCGGCAAAAGGAGGACGTCCTCCATTCTGCCTCTCCATCCTCCGTCCTCCCGGCATTTTAAATTTTAGGATTTTGTCCGACTTTTTCTAGGAAATGTGATTTTAAGGCTCCATTGACCAGTAGCTATTCAATTCCGATGTGTGGTGGAATCCTATCCAAACCCTTGCAAAAGCTGTGCTCATAAACCCTCCTGCATGTGTTGTCGAAAGAGACAAGGGTGAGAATGGCACTTTTATGACTCCCTTCCTTTCCCTCTTAAAATTTCTATGCAAGAGTCACCGCTCTGTGAGGGTCAAGCACTCAATAATTTGTCACTAATTTTCTTCATACAACTCTTTTGCTGGTGGTCATGGTGTGCAGTGGCAAAGCGACGTTACGGAATGACCAGATGTACATGGTCAAATTCCAAGAAAAGAAACTGAAGGCTTTCATGGGTTCCTCTCAGTTTCTTTTTCGCTCCGATTCTTAGTAGAAAAGTGTAAAGGCAGATTTTCAGCCTTAATTATTTTGGTATGTACAATATGTTCTTATTATGCAGATAACCGAAACTTCGATTAGGTACTATATATATATATAATTAATTAATAAAACTAATGATTTATTTTATTTGTGGCTAGTGGTTGCTATAGAATACTCAAGGAACTCCATCCCATTAAAATGGCATCACCTAAAAGGAAGTGCAAATTCTCCAGTAATCTGAAGGCGAAGTATCTTTGTTTCGACATCGGGAGGAATGAATATGAGACTAAGTGTACAATTTGCGATTGTTACATATCAATTGCAAATAAGGGATCTTATGATTTAGAGCATCATATACAAAGTGAAAAACATAGAAAAATGGTGCGAATTTCGTCTTCATGCGAAAAATTAATATCTCTTTGTCGCCAAAACAACTTGTGTGATAAAAAAGCACGCGCTGCTGAAGGAATTTCAGAATTTCGGAGGCATTAACAGAAATAAGGATAATAATGTGCTCTCTCACTTAAGGGAGGTTCTAAATAGAGAAATTGTAGGTATTGGGTGTCCAACTCACATTCTCCACAACTGCATGCAGCATGGAGCAGACGTATTAAGTGTTGATGTGGAGTCCCTTATTTTGAAGATCTTCAATTATTTTTCAATATACTCGTATACTGTTCGAACGGAGGCTCTGAAAGACATTTGCGAGTACAGAGAAATTGAGTACCACAACTTGTTATCTTCAACTAAGATCAGATGGCTAAGTTTAGAACCAGCTGTAGAAAGACTTTTGAAGTTGTTCCCTGCTTTACAGCAATATTTTCTATCCCTTACTCACTCACCAACACTGATCAAAATTGTTTTTGAAAGTGAAATGTCCGAATTATACCTGTGGTTCTTACTCTCGCTGACATCTATTTTCATGAACAAAATTGAGGCAGTTGAAAGAGAAAAGAATTCTGTTTTAGAAATTGTGAACTTCCTTAAAACTGTGGTAAATTCATTGAAATGACGACTTAGGGAAAATTTTATCTCGTTATCAGTTAGACAGCTCATGGAAAAACTACAAGCAAAGGGGATGGGTAAAGAATGCCAGAGTTTTCTTGAGGTGACGCAGCTTGTGTATCAAGAATGCACAGATTATTTAGAGAAATGGATAAATTTTCTTTTAATAAATATATATGGAAACTATCTTAAGGAGCAAATAACCAAAATAATATCCAAAAACATATATAAATAATTATACACACTCATTATTCCAAGAAAGCCCGTTAATTATTCCCTAATATTGTTTGTCCGGCTTTTTTCTTTTGTGTCCTCCTTTTTTGCCTTTATTGTCCTCCCTTCTACCCTTCAGTGTCTGGTAACCCTATTACTACCAGATCTTAGCCACTCCTTACTCAGCATCACAGCTTTGACGCAAAATATATTAGCTTTTTATTTTTACACTTTTTCGCGGTCAGTATGACGTGATAATCTTCTGCCTGTTCACCTGTTATCCATCTCTGCTTCGTACTCATACTCGAAGCCCTTCATGTATTACTCATTACACCACACTCACCGTCACTCTTTTCTTCCTCCCATTACTCTCTCTCTCCATCTCTCTCTATATATATATATATACCTACATACTAGCAGGAGTGTCCGTTGAATTTCAACGGATTTAGTGAATCTAAAACTTCGACCGTGTAACATGTAAGCATCGCAAGACTAACTAAGATAACACTCCCTCCCCCTCCCTTCTACCCTCTCCTTCCCTTTTCCCTTCCCTCCCCTCTCTCCCTTTCCCTCCCTCCCCCTCCATCTCCCTCCCTCACCCTCCATCTCTCCCTCTCTCCACCCCTTCCCTCTAATTCCCTCTTTCCATCTCCCCCCTCCGTTACCACCCATCCCTCTCCCTCCCTATCTCGTATTTAAAGCATTCAAAGCGATCAAACAAACATTCCCCTTTATGTGGTAGATTAGAAGATAATTCAATTAAAAACAACAAATATTTGGTTTCTATGTAAATCAATTAAATCCGTACACATAAATTGACAAACGATATTACGTTAAAATTTTCCCCTATGAATGCATTGAACTCTCAATTTCGGCGACAATAGGAGTTTTCATGGTAGCTTATAATGGGTATTATAATAAAACTGATTAAATCACGTATTTTATTGATTCTAATTGCATTTTTATGCTAATTCGATCAGGATTCGGATTCTTTCTTAAATAAAAATAAACTTTGTTCTTTTCTTCGTAGAACCATTCAAGTCTCAAGTTCGTACCGTGTTTCTAAGGATTTTTAAAATTCAAATGAAAAATAGGTTGCACTCGTCCCTATGTTATTCAAATGGAAAATATTAAAAAAAGAAAATTTTTTGAAATTAGACAAGTCAATCAAATCGATATAAAAATTTTACTATACCACCGTACTCGGTATTCCGGTTAAAATGATACCTATCTCTTGCTTCTACGATCTGTAGTTTTCGAGTTTTAAAATTATGATACACACACACAATCATTTTTATATATTAGATATATATATATAATTAGGGCAACTAGGTGTTGAAGGAAACCCAGTGAGCACTTACCGGAAGGAGAGCCGCTGGGTTGTTGGAGAGACACATTTGTGTTTCTCTTGTGCTGACGAAGGGATCATCCCGAAGCTCCAATAACATCTACAAATGTGTCTCTCCAACACCTGAGCGGCTCTCATTCCGATAAGGCTCACTGGGTTTCCTTCAACACCTAGTTGCCCTAAATATCCTTACTTACGTTTCCTCTTCCGTAAGTTTATACGCACGCACACACACATAAAATAATGCGTCGATCCCGTATTTTTTCTCGTTGAGTTGATTTAAATCATCGGACGGATATTATTATTTATAAAATGCCACAAATAGACCATATATAATTTGCTTTAAAAAAATTCGAATAGGCTAAAATTTATTCCGAAAATCTGATACGTTTGATGAGAATTAACGCAAAATATAGATGCGAAAGGAGCCATTTATTATTACATCGTGCAACAATGCTATCTAAAGAAAATATTAAATTGTTACGCAACTAAATTAAATTCAAATCTAGCTTCTGTTGCTGATGTCAAGAAAATGTAGTACCAACGTTTCATGAAGGACAGCACTGAAAACCGTTATGTTTTTTATTATAATACGAGTAGCACGAATGAATCTTAAAATATAACGAGCAGCTAAGAGAGTAGCACGACTTTGCCAATGTTTAGAGTGATCGCGAGTACTTCATCTGTCAGATATCTAACGAATATAGAAAACAAGGGTAAAGTTTTGACGAATCTTAAAATAGGCACTAATCTCGATTGCCAACAATATCTTTAAGAAAGGTGACAATAAATCTGTATTGTTTACAAATTTCTAGATAAAATAGATAATGAAGCTCTTAATGTAAAATTTAGCAAATGAAGTTATTATCATGATCTTATAATATGGATAACATACATTGTTTACATATATAATTTACCTATCTCTTCCCTTTAGATCAAAATAACCGATAAACTTGGCAATATTTTTAATATTGCTCAGCAAACATGTTATCACTTGATAACAACTCATACGGACTAAAAACAAAGCACCTCACTAAAGTCTGAGCCGATGACAGCCAGGTAAGATGGTGGGATCGTCACTTTGAATCCGGAGATTAGGTTTTTTTTTAAGACACGGTATTTTGAAGACGCGTCCGTATTACCCCGGCCGACGATACTATTTATGCAAATAACATCGGAGGTCCCGAAATATCCACCTCCTAGGTGAGTTTAAACCACTTTTCGCGAGGCGCAACACACTTTATGCGAAGAGTCGGCGCACTTCCGAGCGGCAAACGCCGTTTCACTCCTTTTAACGGCAGATTACGCGGACGCGATATCACCACTCGAAGGCCGCTCTAGAAAAGGGGAAGGCACTTTGCGATGCCGTTGGACGCGTTCTGGAGAGTCGCTTCATCGCCGCGGGAGCTCCTTCCACCGGATTATATTCACCACATCACTACGACGTTAGAAATTCTAAAAAATACCAATTTGTCAAAGAGACGACGCCAGAGGAAATCGCCTAAAATGATTGCTTTTTTTCTTTTAAATTTACGGCGAGAGAAAAAATATCCTCTAATATCAGAATACGAGAGAGCGATCCAAGAAAGAGATAGATACGTGTGTGTGTGTGTGCGCGTGCGTGTGTGTGTGTGTGTGTGTAGAGGGAGAGAGAGAGCAGTCTGGGTTTGCGCAAGTGTAAAATCAAATTGCAAAAAGAAAACGTGACGGCGTTTCGTGCACCCATTTGCCAGTGTATGTTGCGGTTTACACCCCGTAAATCCGAGGAGAAATGTTGCTTGACCTTTTCTCCTCTTCCTCTTCCGTTTCTCTCCTCTCCTCTTTGCGCCTTTCTTCCAGTGAATCATTGCCGTCGTACATTCGTACCTATTACCATGTGCACTACTCAGCGTGGTATTTTCCTACACTTGCTTTTGACTTAATGAATTGCATTATATCGATTGCAAATCTGGCTGAAATATACGTATTTATACGGCTGTAAAATCTGCTCCGTTGAGACAAACAAATATTCCAAATTTTAATTACAGTGAAAAATACGGAAATTGCTCATTTTTATTAATATAGACATTGCACTTTGAAAATATTATTATAGAATTTTCTCACAATTTCGGCAAATATCAATTTTTGAATAATAGTTAATGTGTCGTGCACACCAAATTTTAATGCAAGAATTTCAGTAATATCATTAGAAATCCTTTAACTATATTTTAACGAAAATTTGGATTAATATTAGTAATTTTAAAGTAAAATTATACCATTTTAATCTTCTCCTACTCAAAAAAGAAAGAACAACTACTCAACAAACTAACGGGGCATTCCTCCTGTTTTCTGCAAGAGGTAATATTTCTTCCGGAATGGAAGATTCATCCTGAGATGTGTCCACATAAATCCTGACTAACCCCATTGATGAGAGGCTGGGCGCTCGAGGGATGAGGACTTGCGAAGACCTGGAGGGATTAAGAGGCGAGGAAGGCGAGAGGGACGATGGTTAGTGGACTCAGGAGGCGAGGAGGGCGAATATCGGTTGAATTGGAGGGGGAATGGGAGAAGAGGAGGTCGGTGACCGAGAGAGGGAGCGGTCAGAGCCGGTTACAGGCTATTGCAAGGCGTGGCGAGGATTTGTTCTGATTTTTGCCCTTTATTTACATTTACTCCAGCAATAAATGTAAAAAATATACAAATGAATTTAACATAGTGTGTATGATGCAAGATTCACTCGTAATTAGAATTATAAAATACTAATTTGAAAATGTTAGCACATTCAATCATCCGTTCCAGCTCACAAAAGCCAATTCCAAAATATATTTAGGGATCCTCCAGAGAATGTTAAATTGGCTATTTAATGTTAATTACTAATCTTGTGCCATCTATGTCTCATAAGTCTATTGATTCAGTCTCATTTTTTCCTCCGCTGAGGATTAATTTTTCAGTTATTTTCATAATAAAATAATTTATATCTCCTTTCCTTTCTCAAAATATAATAAACAAAAATTTCTATTAAGATATTTACCTCAACGGAGTTAACCCTCAATTCACTTTTATATAAATTATATCGCGTGCTGCGTCCTTTAAAAATGCTCGCACAGTTACAATATTAAGCTAATAGAGCCGAAAAATAAATATTATGCCGTTATTAGTTTTACAAATTGAGGACCGTTTTCATATTTGTGTTACCCATGTGTCCAATTCTATTGATTGATTTCCCATATTAGGAAGATGCATCTTTCGAACTCTAGCAGCAGTAAATGAAATATTCTGTAAATTAAAGAACATATAAATAAAGCTACAGATTATTTTAGTGAAAATGGAGTTTTTGTGATAGAGGAATTGACATTTGGCGGAGATTCGATTAATTTGAGTTTATCGTGCTAACTTAAGCCTTCTTATAAATGTTTCCAATGTCCAGAGGGTATACGGTAGTGAACCAGAATTTAATTCCTAGTCAAAATGATCTTTCGAGAAATGTTATGCACTTTTAGTATTAACATTCTTTTTTAGAGTGAAGGATTATTTGCTGTGGTATTTTTCAGTAAACTAGTATAATTCTGGTTCGATAAAGAATTAATGAGCTCACCATATGAGTGAAATCTAAATTGAAAGAATACGTTTTAACCAATAGCCATTTAAAGTTTGGGAAAACCAAATGCGCCTTTCGGATACAAAGCAACCGAAATCTAGTGTACCAACGATGGTGCATATGGTTTTCCAACCATTTTTATGGCTATTGGAGAAATATGGTTTTTCAATTTTGAAATTCAGAAGGCAGCAGATATTATTTAACACATTACCAATAGTTTCTTCTCAAGAACCTTAAATGAATACCTAAAATAACCCAAAAACTTTGAAAATAAATTAAAACTAATCTAAAGTTTTTCATTAGTTGACTGCCAGAAATTCAACATTAATTGCTTCTATAAAATAAGTCATTTAGAGTGTTTTCTGTGACTCCTACGAGTAAAAGTTAACCGCACTCGTTCTTCTAAGTGATTTATGTTTAATCTTTGCTTTTTTTGGGATGAAAATGCTCGAAAACTATGTAACCAATCGAGGGAAATCAAAGGAAATATGTCTCCTCGAAGTGTATAAAACTAAAATCCCAATAATACGATTGCATTACTGTATCAGATTCAATAGCATCGTTTTCACTCGGCGGAGCTTATTTATGGAAAAATCTTCACCCGAATGGCGAGTAGAAATTCATCGGGAGATTTAGAGGGGATAAGGCGGCAAGGAGGAGGAAATAGGAGGATAATGAGAATAGGGAATAGATAAAAAGCGTTTGAGCGAGGGAAAAGAGAGAGTTATAGGACAGGATCAGAAATATCAGGAGAGCAACGTAAAGGAGGATCGAACGGCTATGAGTAAAGGGAAGAAGGTTCCTTAGGAAGGGAGAGGTTTAAAGAGCGGAGTGGCGATTGAAGAACACATACCCGCAAGTTGCATTTATTTAGTAATAGAAGAATCGAGAATTCAATGAATGCGAAGAATCGACTACGTTATGGAAGCTATCAAAGTGAGGCGACCCTTATTTCGGCATCCTGAGCGTCCCATAAGATGAAAGACGAAGAAAATACCTATTTTGGAGACGCAGATATTTCGGTTTCAATCTTATAAACTGTTATACGCTGCGGCCTCGAGCGAGGCGAGGAACTTGAAAGATTCGTTGAGTAAGGAATGCGTGGTCGATGAAAAGGGGTTGATGGTCGTTTAGCGTGTCCACAGCGACGAAGGAGCGAAATGGGAGTGGAGGCCATTTTGGCGAAGGGCTCATGAATCTGGTGGGATAAAGAGCTGCTGAAGGTATGAAGGATGAGGAAAGGTGAGATTAGTTCCACGAAGAGAGGGCTTCGAAAAATCTAGAAAGGTTATATTGAAACATTGAGTGTTATGAAAAAATCGGACGAAAGCAAATGCATATCACACGCCGTAGTTTCCGAGAAGACTTTCCTTATATATTTTCAGACGATTCTTTAATATGAGACAGCAAAACGTAAATGTCTAATGATAAATTTAAATAGAAATTATGTATAACGTTATGAGATATTGTGAGAAATTCTAAAACAAAGAGATTCGTAGATTTTATGATTAAAATATTTTTCCGCAAACATTTATTAGTATTAGTATTCACATAGAAAATTCTAGGACACCGACTCGAATAACTTGCAAGTACTATTTAAATAAAATCAAGCCGAGAAAAAAAGACGAAGAAAATTGATATAAAAATCAGGGAAAGAGAATACGGGAGGAGAGGTAGCTGCAGTAAAATGGTCCACAAAATGGGGAATGGGAGTAAATGTTGGACTGGAGGTGTGTTAGCGTGGAGGTGTGTGGTGGTGGCGGCTATAGTAGGTCATGCATCGTGCTCTCCACGGTGACGCGAGATAAAAGGAAGGAGATGCAAGAGAGACGGATTGAGGACAAAAGAGGAGAGAGGGAGAGGAAACGCCTGAGGGAAAAGGGGGATGGAATTTGGAGAAAAATGGGTCTCGGAAAACAGATGAGGGGCGATGGGCGTTCTTTTGGTAGAGGACGCTCTCCGTGGCTCCTTCGGAGGGAGTGGCAGGTTCCTTCGTTCGGCAGGTGACGTCGGATAACGCGAGCGGCGATACGGAGGAGAATCGGCTTAGGTGCGTGTGTGCAGGGGATGTCGAATCGAAAGGATGAAAAATTGATAACACGCAGTCCAGGAAAGGAAATTGATTAAGGGGTATTAGGGGGGATTTACGAGTGATCGTTCGAGAGAACGATAAATGTCATATAAAACGGAATTTACAACCATTTATTCGGCATCTTGTAGCTCAGGTTTTACGATTCGTAAAGATAAGAATGTTTTACAAGTGGAAAGTAATATTTGATCGAATAATTAAAATGTTAAAATAAAGCAATTTTATAGCTTATTCAGAAATATTTTTTAAATTTAAAGTCGTAATTTAAATGTAACTATTTGTGTTTTCTTAAAAATATTTTGTGTATTGTTAATGTATTGCTATATGTCGCTATTGCTCTAAAAACATTGAAAAAACAAGTTTTTAAAAAGAATTCAAGCAAAATAGAAACGGAAATTATACTTAATACACTTTAGGAAGCCAACTGTTTTTGGTAACTCCAGTTAATCATGAGAAGTAGCCAGAAATGATATATTTTAATTATTTAAATATCGGAAAGCATGAGCCTTTTATCAATTCATTTCACTTATCAGGCAAGTAATATTATGATTAAAATTGTGAAAAATGGGCATTAATTTTATCGAGAGCAATATCGATTTAATAGCCTAACAAATAAATGTAATTTAATAATATAATAGCCCAGGTCTGTTGGTTGGTTGGTTGGTCACGCTTTCACGATAGCCGATATAGAGCGTTTTAAAAAACTTCCCCAATAGGTAGAAGATTGAAATTTGGCAAGGATGCTTGATTAACATATTTTAAGGTAATGACGAAAATAAATCTCCAAAAAAGTCCTGGGTTCGACTCCAAGGAAGACCTTTCCATTTTCCGTAAGATAACATGTAAAAATCAATTTTTTAATGTGCAGGCTTTTATTGTTTTGGAAGTTAATATTAGAAGGAATTAACCTACGATCTTCGGATCTGAAACATTTTGAAGAAAAAATTAGTTTCTTATTCAGTTCTTCTTTTTCCGCATACAATTCGAAATCGCTCATGTTATACGTTTAATTCACATATTTTGTGGAAATATTGCCATTTTAACGGAATGTTGCCTTGGCTACCAATTATATTGTTAGACTTCAAAATCCTATTGTTGTATCAATCTTTATGGGTGTAAGCGTGCTTTGTATGCTTTTAATACGAGAGAGAGGGGGGGAGAGAGAGGTAGAGGGGGGAGTGAGAGGGAGGGGGAGAGAGGGAAGTAGAGGGAGAGGAGGGAAATGAGGAGGGGGATGGAGATAGAGGGTGGGAGAGGGAGAGAGGGTGTGAAAGGGGGGAAAGGGAGTGAAAGAGAGGCAACTATTTTAAGTTTAACTAAAGATAGCCCGTCAACAACAGAATATTCACTAGATATGTTGTATATGACAAAATATTTTATATGTGAATGTGGGATATTAATTATTTTATATGAAAATAATAATAATCTATCTATCTCTAATTCCTCCGTTGATATTCCAACGGACATTACACTAGTTTTATGATAGTAGTTGGTCTTGCTATTCATACATTTTGTGTACCTATAAGTTTAAAAAAATTAATTTAAATCAATTTACAGAGTCAGAGAGTTGCTAAAAATCTCTGTTTGTACCCTTCCGTTGAATTAACTGTGCTAATACAGTTTTTATTGTTCGACTTCCTGGCTTATTGATTTTTCTCTTCAGCCTCAAGAAGTTTAGCTTACGTATTTTTTAGCTCAAAATTGATATCCGAAGTTTACGTACATACACGGAATTGGTTTCGGCAGTAGAGATATCTGACATTTGGGCACGAGCACTTCCTTTGCAGCGTTTTAATTCAGGGCTGTCCAACTTGAAGCTTCACCGAGGTCACATTGACTCCGAAGTACCAGCAAAAGAGCTGCGATCTGAGTATTGCTTTAAATCGAAGATTCTATAATAAAAATAAAACATTGTCCAATACTTGGCATCCTTATTACTTACACACGTCTCGACCTTCGCTGGATTTGTGGAAGCATAATCAGTAGGCATACTGTGGGCAATTGTATTTTTAGGCAAGCTGCCTATGTCCATATTTATTTCGGTTGTAGTAAGTCTCAGCAGTGATTCCTACGTTAGGGAAGAACGCTAACGGGACTTTATAAAGTTCTTGTAATAATAGGCGCTTTCGCACAAGAAGTATAGTCAGCCCCCGATTTACGACGACCCGTTTTTTCGTACACGTGAGAATTTTGTGTCAGTTATGGGCAAATATTGATGATTAGGATTGACATCCAAATTGAGCGCAGTGTAACACTAATCCAGGCAATCATTTCAGCCAATGCTATTAGCCATTTTAGACATATTTGTATTACTTCTATAATGGCCCCATAAAATAATAGGCTACGCTGTAAGTCGGAATCCGTTTTCCGACGTTGCCCTGGAACTGAACCTGTCGTATAACCGGGTGATGACTGTACTTCCAAATATAGAACACAAACTTAATTCAAATTCTCTCGAGTTTTGAAATCGTCTGAAGAAGTCCCTACTCTTTGCAGCCATTCCACTGAGATCATTGTAAGGATGACCATTATTGTGCTGTATGGATACTTCTATTGATACCAACCCTCGAGGTTTGGTAAAGGTTTTCAGCTTCCGTTTATTCTTAACAACCGAATCTCTGATAGTTGTCTCCTTTTCTTTACACCTTTCCAAAATAACCCAATGATTACTTCGAAATAAGCACCACATTTCTCACAGATGTTAGGCTCCTTAGGTTTTGGAGGACTGAAATGCCACCAATCTTTACAGGTTTCTTACATGCAGGATGGAATATATGCACCCATGTATCATCTTAAATCAATATATGGTCTAGGAAATCATTCCCTTAACCTTCATATCGAGCGAGCAGTGGCGGATTTAGGCATTCTGAGGCCACTGACACTAACAAAGTGGGGACCTGCAATATAAATATATACCTATTTATTTGACACACGTTTTAATAAATAAAGCATCTTGGTTCAAAAAATACTTTTCATTAATTATTTTAAAATGAGATCTTATAACATATAATTTAGTGTGTTTGTATGTATGTCCGTTTATATCTTAACCGTTTAGACGCCAATTCCCAATTCCCAATTAGGAACATCATTTTCGACGCCAATGTTAAGTACCATTATTGAAATATTTCATTGTTTTATTGTTAGACGTGTTAAAAGAAACTCTATTTCGATTTTTAAGATGATTGGTTTTTGCCGCAAAGTGTTATGAGTTCGTCATATATGACGACCGTGACGGCCGTGATACATCGGGCGCGTCGCAGAAGCACGTGAGGGGGAGGGTAGATGAGGGGAGTCTTTAAAGGAATAAGAGGAGGAGGGGAGGGGAGGAGAAGGTTTCGGTGACATGCCCCATTGCCTAATTGGACTTTGTGGAGCCTTGTCGGAGGTTCAAGGAAATAATAAGAGCAGCTAAGAGTGCCTTACGTCGCCGGTTTAGTGCCCACGGTTGGCACTTGTCAAATTTCGAAACCCACTATCTCCCTTAAATGGAAAAAGACTGTAACCAAATTTTGTGATTTCAAAGAGCATATTTAGAGGTAGAAAATACCTGAAAACGGCTAAAATAAAAAATACGGTATTTCAATTATTTAAATTTTAAAATTAAACAATTTAAATATTTAAACAAAATATGCTTAAATAATGAAACACGATTAGTAATCTACAATGTATTCTCTTGATAATGAGCAAAACTGCATGCCTCTATCGCTAATAGGTCCGGAGATATTGCAAAAATAAAATTAAGATGATTTAAACCACGCCAAATTGAACTCCCCTCCTAAATCGACCAAAAATCATTTTGTTACGAAATGGTTTGGTATGAGTTGGTTTGAGCCTCAGACAAACTCATCCTCCAATTTTCGTCAAAACCCGCGAAGGTGAGGGTCAACACCTGTCCCATCTGACGTGCAATGACCCTTATATAATTCTGAATATCGTATATTGGACTGTTCTCGGTCGCGCTTCAAATAAAAATGTCTAAGACACCCGAAGTGAATAATTTTGCGTCATGTTCATGCATTTTCGTTAAAATATAGCTCAATGCGTTTCATAACCAGCTTTTGAACGGATTTCGTCAAACTAATTGCTATCTGTGCAATGAAATAATCTCATGTTCCCAAATAGGCGTTTGGAATGAACTATTTTTACAGGCGCACTCTAGCGCCGTCGTAGCGCGGCGCGTTCCTCGACTAGTCTGAACATGTTACCGAAGACTATTCGCAGTGTGTTAGCGGCCGTGAAGCTGTCGGGGTGACGTCTTACTCTTGAAGAAGCAGTTGATTATCTGTATCAACTTCTAGATGAAGATGAGCTCCGTGATGATGGTGACATAGACGTATGTCAACTGCCATCTGAAGAAAGTGAGAATCATACCGATTGATGAGGAGAAGATAGACGAGAATATATCGGAGGAAATTGTTCCGTCGGATGTGTGTGGCAAAGTTATTGTTACAGCCAGTGTGAGACGGGAATCCTCTGAGATAGAAACGCCGAAAACTTCAGGAACGACTAAACGTTTGAAGTCTGGAAGAAACATCAACAATATTTCGTGGAAGAAGTCATATAAGCATCCGGAACTACTGCCTTTAGATTCTATCGAACTATTCCATAAAATATTGCCTGAGAACTACTTGGATTATCTAGCGACAATGACTCGTCTCTACGCGGCTCAGAAAGGAGCAGTGATACATATCAACAAGGAAGATATCGCTCAGTTTTTTGGTTTGTTGCTACTCAGTGGCTATCATAGTGTACCAACAGAAGAAATGTACTGGACAACGGCGGAGGATGTCAGTGTGCCAGTTATACCATCTGTGATGTCAAGACAAAAATTTCGTTACATGAAAAGATTTTTTCACATTGTTAACAACACTAAACTAAAACAAGGCGATAAACTTGGGAAAGTTTCTCCTCTATACAACAATTGAACTCAACAAAAACCTGCAGCAGTTTGGAGTATTTCACAAGCAGCTAAGCATTGATGAGTCCATATTTTGGTCACCATTCATGTAAAATGTGTATAAGGGGGAAGCCAAACCGTTTTGGATTCAAAATCTGGACATTATGTTCAAGCAACGGTTACCCTTACGCTATGAAAATATACGAGGGAAAGGAAGACAATGATCCCAGTTTTCCTCTTGGAACCCGAGTAGTGAAGGAATTGCTGGCAGTCGTGGAAAGTAGAAGTATTTTTTGACAACTTTTTCACGTCTTACAATCTGTTGAAAGAGTTGAAAGAGAAAGGCTTCAAAGCAGTAGGTGCGGTGCGAGAAGGGAGAACAGCTCAATGCCCATTGATTCCGGCGAGAGAGATGAAAAAAAGAGAAAGAGGTCATTATGATTTTCGATTCGATGGTGACGTGTATATATGCCGATGGAATAACAATTCTGTGGTAACGTTGGCATCGAATTATGAAACACACTTGCCAATGGAGACCACGAAAAGATATTCTCCCGAGCTAAGGAATAAGAAGTGGTGGTGGGATTTGTTTTCCAACGGACTGAATTTAGCAGTTGTAGCAGCGTGGCAAATTCATAGAGAAATCCATGGATATAACGCTGAAACTCATTTAGATTTTCGAAGGGAAATCACGATGAACTTGCTCCGACGAAATCCAAAGACTTCATCACAGCCGGGGCCACGCGTTCAAGTTCCGAGTGCAAGAAGGAAAACAGATGGACACTTCCTAATTGAGGCAAGTCAAGGAAGATGTGCGCATTGTAAAAAGAATGCCCGCTTGCAGTGCCGTGAATGCGCTAGAAATTTACATTTGCACTGCTTCCCCGAATTTCATGGGGTTTCAATCAATTAAAAATTTGAGTTTTCATTATTTATGTCATATTTTCTCTTTGCTTTGCTGGAATATGTTATTTTTCGCATCTAAATAAATTTTATTTCAAGGAAAATTTTTAATTTTTCAAGCTGCCTCTCGTAACAACTAACCTGTAAAAATATTTCACTGCAAACGCCAATATTCCCAAATGGGAACACTCGTTTTTCGAAAAACATCTTTAAAATTGTCTTAATTAGTCGCAAGTGAGCATAGAAAATCAACAAAGAAATTAATTTTTAGGTTAGAAGACAATTCGGTGTCTAAACGGTTAAGAATCAAAGGTTCCACAACTTTCAAACTTTGCAGATGATTTTATATCATCCCTGAAAATATTTTAGGCAATTTTGTTTCCTCCCACCTCCATATAACCCCACTCTATTGGAATTGTTTTTAAATTTTCATATTTTTTCAATTTTTTTACTTAAGTCGTACATTATTACTTAACGTACGTTCCTTCCTTCTACAATGTGTATACATAATTTGGGCGGCCTATGTCTTCCCGTTCCCCCATAATTTTGATTTAAAGTTACCCAATCCTTAAACAAATTGACCCGGGCAACGCCGGATACTGCAGCTAGTATTTAATATTTGTTAGATTATATTTAAGAGAAAAATTTCGGCCACTCCTTGCTTCAAGGGGCCTATGGGCGCGCCATTAAATCCGCCACTGCGGAGGGGCAGTGCTTAGATATCTACATCTTGCACACTACTTATTGAGTCTCACCTCTTCAGAGACAATGTGATAAACATATCCGATATTCATAGTGAGAACCTTGCTCAATTATTTCATCTCGATGCGCTGGTTTTCTCGAATGAGCTTTTCGATATCAGAAATGTTTTCAGCCGTAATTATGTATGCAGTTAGTCTGGTCAGGTCAAGCAGGACCTTCAAGGTCAATGACACCATTTTTAACTTTTCCACTTATTCATACATTTTTTGACAAAATTTCCCACCCTATATTTGAATCATTCTGCAATTTACTTCATTAGGTGTAATTCCTGAATAGAAAGATATGACAACAGCTCTAAACTCAATTTCGATACAACTAACTTTTAGGATTTTTAGCCATTTGAATCATAAATGCTTAATTATCTTCTGAGAAACCATATGACAAATGCAATCAGGGTGCCAACTAAAGCAAAATTTCTCTAACTTCGCATTTGAGTTTAGTCCTAAAGTTACCTTTCACTCTTGTTATTTAACAGCTATCTCATTTTCTGAGATAAAGTTGTAGCTTTTCAGTTGTGCCTCAGTGAGGGCATCTAGTGTTGGTAAGATTTACTAACTGAGTTAGCCATTACCTTTAATACCTCAATTCGAGAATTATATTTATACTGGATTCAAACCGTAATGAAGCACCTAACCGGTAAATGGGAGATCCGGGTTCGATTTACGCTCAAGTTCAGATTTTTCTCCTTTTCGAACTTCACATTTATGTTTATTCGTATGCACTCAGGCAAAAATTTACCTTTATATACGTACATTCCATCTTCTTAAAGCTTACTTTACTTACTATATTTACTTATATTAACTATTTTATATAAAATCCATATTCAAAAAGAATTATTCTCTTTTGCTGTTTTCATTTGAGCCACCCTAGTTCATCCAGGATCGGTCAGTTTTTTTGCTTTCGTGTTTTTTCAATCAGTCGTTCATTCATCTCATTTCCCGTTACATCCCTATTCGACGCTAGCGCTTCCTGACGCATGCGCTGTTATCTACGTCGAAGAATTTTAAAATTCACGCCCACTCTCGCCCTTAAGACTACCAATCACCTTACGAAGTTATCTCGTTCGTCAGACAGCATTATGCATTCTTGGTCCATTAGCAAAATTCACTTTAGGGCGAGAGAGAGACAGAGAGAGCTCCAACGACGCCTCTGAAGAATAAAGAGCTTTCCATCCATTTTTCACCACTTTATAGCAAAATCAATTTTCTATTTTCTCGTCCTTACTTATAGTATGCTTAAAAACTTGAAGGATTTGAATGCCAACCGGCTATGACTTCTAGTTTTTGCGCCACAGACAAGTTTTTCTTATATAGATAGCTTCTAAAGACTTTTATGTGTCTGAATGAAAATGCTTCTATTTCCGTCGAGATGTTTATGTCGCTGGGATAAAATCTAATACCTATCATAGGCAAACTGCCGGCCGAGTTAGACTGGTTGGCAGTGTGCCTGCCTTCTTAACCCAAAGGTCACGGGTTCGAATCACGCTTCGGGCATGGGTGTTGTGTTATATGTTGATTTATGTCTTTGTCTACTGTTAATATTTCACTGTAAAATGGCAATTACGCTGAATGTGAAATTTTGTATAAATAAATAAATAAAATAAATAAAGCAACAATGTCCAGTTTCACTAAATTTCACAGAACGCGATTTTAATGAAACTTCGTTTAACACTTTCAGTGCTGGTCCTACTTTTGAAGTTCACTTTCCCGGGCTGAAGTTCATGGTTCAATTTTCTGACTTATACGTTCTATTATGGCAAAATGCATTAAAAAAGTAAATTTTAATTTTTTTTAAATTATCACACCTTAATACCTCAGCCCCCTGTTAGAATAATGAGTAGGCAAAACCGCATACTAACAATTACTCCATGCCTTAATTTACCTGTTTTGATAATTTTTTATCATTTCCATAAAGGATATAATAAGTAAAGTAACAATGGAATTATTTTTATTAGTTCACATTTATATACACAATAAATAAAAATTTATTATTCATTATACAATAACAATAATAATGTATAATAATAATAGTAATAAGAAGAAATAAATAACATACATGAATTATATCTATATATATGAAATTGAATGTCTGTCTGTTCATCTGTCCATCTGTCTGTTCCTTATACATTCTCACGCCCTTTGACTTATCGAGACCAAACTTTGCAAATTGGCTTCATATGACTCTACGAGTAACATAGGATACCCGGGAACCCCGACAACCACCCCACACAGACAGAAATATTTTCTTTGTTTTATTTTCTCCATTTGAATAACATAGGGTTGACTGCAGCTTATTTTATACACTTTTATTGATTTTCACTTGGATCTTGTTTGTCACCAACATTTAGGAGAACTTGTTTGTCACCAACATTTAGGGTTGCCATCTCACTTCTTTCTAAATTGAAAATTTTCAAAGCAAATCAAATTTTGGCTACACTTTTATTGATTTTCACTTGGATCTTCTTTGTCACCAACATTTAGGATTGCCAACTCATTTATTTCTAAATTGAAAATTTTCAAAACAAATCGAATTTTTGCTATTTTTTATTAAAGAATATTTAATAATAATATTAGATAATTTAATAAAAAGACTAAAAAGTATAAAATAAATCAATTTTAAAATTCTTTTTAGGGAATACACTTTTACGTGAATTAAAATGCACTCAGAAGTATAAAGTAATTTTTTTCTAGATAAATATTGTTATTGAAAAATTTGTAAGCTTCATAAAAGTGGATGGCTCAAAACACTCGTGCAGGATCTCAAATTAAGCACACCAACAACTAAATACGTATTTCGAGAGCCAAGCTCTCATCATCAGTAGATGATGTGAAGTGTGCAGGATCTCAAATTAAACACACCAACAACTAAACCTGTAAGTTTTTAGTTTTAGTTTTAGTTTTTGTTTCTTTCTTTTCTCCCCTGTGGGTCTCGAATTATCTTGTTTTACGGTTTAGGAGATTGAAATTTTTAATCGATACTTTACTATTTTATCACAAAAAGAATGAAAGTCTGCAGGTCGAGAATTCCATTTTTACATGTTATTTTACGGGAAATGGAAAAGTTCGCAATCAAATTACTGCGTAGCATTAATTTCCTCTCTAATATGAAATTTAAAATTCAGATTTCTGGCTGACTTCGCATAATAAATTGTCAATAGGCGCACACAGCCGTGCCCTCCTAGAGATTCGAACACGCGAACCATACCAATACATAGAAAATTCATTAGTATATTTAAATATGAATTATTGGGATCCACCTTTTTTACACACTACTTAATTTTTGATAGAATAATTGAAAAATAACGTGCAAATATTGCGCGGGTTCAGTTAGTATATGATAAAAACTAATGGAATATAACTAAACATATGGATAAATCTTCGCCGAGAGGTTAAAAAAAGCGGGTTTCACGAGCGATGTACACTCGTCAAGAGATAGACTGTTGCTGAAGGCGGAAAACCATTCCTAGAAGCAGTAAGGGTGGCTGAGCCCCACCCCGATTGGCCGGAGGTATCACCATGTGATACGTCAGCCCACAGATAGGATACGCATAGGTATCACACGTGGGGTCTAGGACATCTCGGCACGGCCATCTCGCCGCGGCCGTCTTACTGCGAAGACCTTTCGCCGCGGTCGCCTCACTGCGAGGACTTTCGCCGCGATCGTCTCGCCGCGGAGACTTTTTGCGGCGGATTTTTTTAAGTGCATTCCGGAGTTGAATTTTTAGAGAATATAGGTGAAAGTTTACTTCCGAATTGTAATTTTTACCTGTGGTATTATCTGCAATACAAACGATATACAAAGCATATAAAATGTATAGTATGTAAGTACTATTGTAGTTTAGCGTTTTTACTGTCCTAGAAGAGAATCCAGGTTGAAAAACATGAGTATGTACCTATTTATAAACTGAGATAAACCCTTTGAATTTTTGTAAGTCAAGTGTTTAAGGGAATTTTTATGGTAAACTTTTGTGAATTAAACTAGAAACGAAACTCTAAAAGTCAGAATAGTCAATTAAATGTTCCGAAATACTTTTTTATTGGGTTATCTTGTCTGTAAAATTAAATCCTTGTCAACCCGCATGAATGATCATCATGAGTTACACCTTCATTTTTTAAATGCATATAATTATAAACAGTGCTTTTGGCTTTTGAAAATGATTGCATGATTTTGGGGGAAAGAGGGGGGCTGTTAGTGTTAGGGAGCTCCAATGTCCGGCGTGTGGTGGCGCCTTTACTGTCACGGGCCCGCCGGGAGGGTGCTCATGAGCGGGTGTTCTCCAGGTGTATACCAGGAGGTACGGTGCCCCAGGTGACGAAGGAGGTCAGGGCGTCGGTTTTGGGCACGGGTTGCTCCTCGTTGCGGGTGGTAGCCCATGTTGGGACCAATGACGCCTCGAAGCGCGGCTCCGAGGAGGTTCTAAGTTCTTTTAAGAACTTGGCTCGTGTCCGAGAGGAGTCGGGTTCTGATGTGCGGCTTACTATCTGCAGCATTGTCCCTCGGACGGACTGCGGTTCTATGGTTTGGAGCCGCGTGGTGGGCTTGAACCGTAGGCTGTGGGACTTCTGTAGGGACAATGGAGTGGACTTCGTTGACCTGAGGCCGGTGCTGGACTCATGTAGGGTACCCCTAAACGGTTCTGGTGTCCACTACAGGGCCGAGGCAGCGGATGCAGTAGCGCGTAGGGTTTTTGAACACGCTAGGGTTTTTTTTAGGTTAGACGAGGATAACACCAATATATCTGTTAGAAAAGAGTCCGCCAACATTAACCATAGGGAGTCCAAGAATAGCGGTAGAGTGAGAAGTAGAAAAATAAAATTGTTAGATCAAGTGGCGGGGAAATCCAGAACGAAAATATCCGTAGATAACACAATAAATATTATTATTATGAACTGCCGAAGCATTCGGAGGAAACAGGCTGATTTTTGCCGCTTAGTTAAAAGCCATCGTGCAAACGTTGTATTGGGAACTGAGAGCTGGCTATCGGGCGACATTAATTCTAACGAGATTTTCCCACCAGATTACGTGGTGTATCGCAAAGACAGGAGGGAAAGAGTCGGAGGCGGAGTTTTTATCGCCGTCAGAAAGAGTATAGCAAGCCAATTAGAGGAGATTAATGTCAGACAGACAGACAGACAGACAAACGACTTTATTCAGGGCGAAATTGAGACTGTGAAGTCCCTTCTTACATTTAACCCTTCATCAACAGTTACAAATGATAATGATAGAATGAAAACCATAAAAAAAAAAGAAAATAGAAAAACACAAGTAAAACACCAGATTACAAATTTGGAAAGTTTCTATATAAAGACAGTAAATGTGGTAAAAACCTAGGAAAGACCAGACTGTGCCATCCTAGTAAAAGACCACGCAGGAAAACACCCACGAAGGGAAGGGGGGTGGAAAAATAACCTGCGAAAACCCTAGATACATGAAAGGACAATAGTTGAATTACAATGATACATACAAGTTTAACAAGATAAGATTAACAAAAAAAATAATTTTGTGAAATGAACTAAATAATTAAAGAAAATATAAAAAACGGGATGAAAACATACATATTTAGCAGAAGTGGTGGGAGAATGGAGTGAGAGATGGAGTGTGAAAGGGAGGGAGAGAGAGAGGGAGGGAGGAAGAGAGGGGAGGGAAAGAGGGGAGGGAGGGAGAGGGAGAGGGAGGGAGAGGGAGGGAGAGGGAGGGAGAGGGAGGGAGAGGGAGGGAGAGGGAGGGAGAGGGAGGGAGAGGGAGGGAGAGAGAGTGTGAAGGGAGAGAGAGGGAGGGGAGAGTGAGGAGGGGAAGGGGAGGGAGTGGGAAAGGGGTGCATGGAAAGAGTATTGCATATAAAAATAAAAATTTAAATTAAGGTGACAGCGAACACTGCGAAACGATATGGTGCTCCCTTCATAGGAGAAATGGTAAAAAATTATTTTTTTGCTAATTTTACCGCCCACCTGACTCTGGAGTCGAGAACATTAGAGAACTCAGTCGTACATTGCAGGTGATAGCTAGGAGAAAGAACGATCTAGTAATCATTCTTGGAGGAGACTTTAATCTTCCATCGATCGATTGGAAATCCGTCACCTATATTGGTGGTGGAAAGAATAGAGAAGCTTGTCGTGAATTAATTGAAGCGTTTACTCTAAACTCTTTAGAGCAAATCGTCAACGAGCCGATGCGATATGACAACAACGGAAACGGAAACATATTAGATCTGCTAGCCACTACCCACCCACTATCGACTAGAAACCTACAAATCGACGACGGCATAGGTGATCATAAAATAGTAATTGCCGACTTCAAATACACCCCTGCGACAATATATAAGCCAACGCGATTAGTCTATATATTCAGTAAAGCAGATCTCCTAGGTTTAAAAAGTTATGTTACAAACCAAATAGCGACATTTATCAATTTTGCGAATAGTAACAGCGTAGATGACTCTTGGACGGAAATTTTGCGAATCATTCGAGAAGGGCTAAAAACGTTTGTCCCAACTAAAGCAATTCGTGATCGCAAGGACATGCGGTGGATGAAACCGAAACTCCGCGCCTTGCTCAAGAAACAAAAACGGCATCACGCGCGCTTAAAGCACCTTAAAGAAGTTGCTAGGGATCACGCGAACGAGTATTTAATATACAGAAAGAGTCGTAAATCTGCAAGAGACGAAGCGCGCAAGGAATTTGACGCCTACCGATCCACGACACTCTCGGATTCACTCAAAAAAGACTCGAAAGAATTTTGGTCGTACGTGCGAGAAATTCGAGGAGGTCAGTCCACAGTACCTCTTCTACGTACAGACAACGGTGAAAGTGTTCACGATTCTTTTACTAAGGCTAGTATGTTAAATTGTTTCTTCGAAAATTGCGTCACAATCGACAGCGGTGATTTCATTGATTTCCCTACTCGTTTAGACTCAAATATGAGCGACATAGAAATATCCGAAAGCGGTATCGTTAAATAACTAAGTCAGGTACATAAAAGAAAATCGCCAAGGCCGGAAGTCATCCCTGCATTCTTTATAAACTGGTTAGCAAAAGAATTACCTCCGTACCTTAATATCGTATTCACAAAATCTTTAGATGAGGGAGTAGTTCCTTTGATATGGAAAACAGCCCACGTTACACCAATACATAAAACGAGAAATCAATTAAAAATGGAGAACTACCGCCCTATATCGTCGACGTCAATCTTCTGTAAGGTTTTTGAGCACATTATCGGTAGCTCAGTAATGCTATTTCTCGAAAGCAAAGATGCGCTTCATAGAAACCAGCATGGTTTCCAGAGAGGCAGGTCATGCGAGACTCAGTTAGCTCTACTCACACAAGATATTGTGAAAGCAGCGGATAAAGGAATCCCTCAAAATCTCTGATACACTCGCATCATACCGATATTCTCCTTTTACAAATCTAGCCACTCTACGCTGAACCATTTCGAGCTGTCTAGTTAGGTCCTCCTCGAAAGGCTCCCAGACGGCGCAACAGTATTCCACGACGGGTCGTATTAGGGAAAAGTATTCGATTTCCTTCACATTCGAGGGGCATCCCCGCAGGACTCTAGAGGAAAGCCCTTGAATTCTGCTTGCCGATGCTATAACGGTTTTGATATGCTCTCTACTAGACAAATTGCTACTGAGAATTACTCCTAGCTATTGACGTATTTTAGCTTTAGTTCAGATATTTGGTACGGGTAACGGTTGAAATTCGTGGAGCGCGTGAAGTTCATTGCGGCGCATCTCTTTATATTCAGATCGAGTTGCCAATCTTTACACCATTTCGTAATAGCCTGAAGGTCCGTTTGCAAATTCTCCTGACCGTGTATTGTGTTGATTTTTCCATACACAAGTGTGTCATACGCGAATAGTCTAACTGTACACTTTATATTATCCGCTAAATCATTTATATATATCAAGAATAACAGAGGTCCGATTACACTTCCCTGAGGCACGCCGGAAGTCATTTTGACGATGTCTGATGCAACTCCATCGAGAACTACTCTCTGGGTTCTATCGGAAAGAAACGAGGCGATGCAATTGACAATTTTCTCGTTAATTGAATAAGTCCTTAATTTTTGCACTATTTTCACGTGAGAAACGGTGTCGAAGGCTTTCCTAAAGTCTAAAAATACTGCATCAACTCCTATTCCTTTATCCGCTGCTTTCACAATATCTTGTGTGAGTAGAGCTAACTGAGTCTAGCATGACCTTCTTTTCAACTTCTCATTCCCAATTCCTTCTTTTAATGCATCTAATACACCTTTCCTCTTTGCCTCTTTCCTTACATTCTTCCTTCTTTTACTTCTTTCAGTAAACCGTTCTATTTCCAATTTTTACCCACTCATTTCTTGTCTGTCCTCTATTACTATAATTAGCTTCGTCTCTTCCTTTGCTATATTTAAAACTTCCTCATTCGTTTTCCTTTCCGTCTGTCCAACTGATTTTCTCTAATCTACTTCATAACCAAATCTCAAACGCCACTATTCTCCTCAAATCTTCTTTTCTCATTGTCCATGTCTCGCACTCATATAATGCTACACTCCATATCAGGGTTTTCACTAACTTCCTTTTAATCCCTTTATTTGAGCTGCAACTGAACAGCTCTCATCCTCTCCTAAATGCCTCTTTTTCCCCTGCTATCCTTGTCCTGATCTTTTTTATTCATCGTTCACAGTCAGAATATACCCTAATTAATTTACATAATCCATCTCTTCCAATCTTTCACGGTGCACTCTGACAGTGGCCATTGAACTCTTGGAAAATCTCAAGGCTTTAGTTTTATTTATGCAAGTTTTCATTCAGAATGCTTTTGATAAAACGGGAAGTAAATTAAAAGTGGAGAACTACCGCCCTATATCGTTGACGTCAATCTTCTGTAAGGTTTTTGAGCATATTATCGGTAGCTCAATAATGCGATTTCTCGAAAGCAAAGACGCGCTTAATAGAAACCAGCTTGGTTTCCGGCGAGGCAGGTCATGCGAGACTCAGTTAGCTCTACTCACACAAGATATTGTGAAAGCAGCGGATAAAGGAATAGGAGTTGATGCAGTATTTTTAGACTTTAGGAAAACCTTCGGCACCGTTTCTAACGTGAAATTAGTGCAAAAATTAAGGGCTTATTCAGTTAACGAGAAAATTGTAAATTGGATCGCCTCGTTCTTTCCGATAGAACCCAGAGAGTAGTCCTCGATGGAGTTGCATCAGACGTCGTCAAAGTGACTTCCGGCGTGCCTCAGGAAAATGTAAACGGACCACTGTTATTCTTGATATATATAAATGATTTAGCGGATAATATAAAGTGTACAGTTCGACCTTTCGCGGATGACACACTTGTGTGTGGAGAAATCAACACAATACACCAGGGGCCTTCAACCTTTTCATTCCCGAGGGCGTATTTGGGAATTTAGAGAAGTTTTGCGGGCGCCAATTGGAGGTACACAGAAAAATAAAATTAAAAGAAATGGTTTAAGATTATTTGTTTATTTTCAAACAGATAAATATATTGATTTTAATACAAATTGTATTAATAATAAATAATGAAAATCATCATATTTTTAATGAGAAAATTTAATTTGTACCTACTTCTTCGGTTTGCTTGTTGTAATCGGGAATGTAGCTTGAACAAGCTGCTCGTAGACAATCGTCAAGATGGTCATCGGTCAAACCTGACCGAAGCGTAGATTTAACATAACTCACATGGGAAAACACTGTTTCGCATAAATACGTTGATCCTAAACATGAGTAAATTTTTAGAACAATGCTCCGTAGCACTGGATATTTAACCTTATCAACAAGATTCCAAAAATTTTTCTCATTAAAATGAGCTTTTAAGGATATATCATTTTGCAAGACAGTGATTTCTAACTGACGCTCTTCAATTTTTACACTTTCAAATAATGAACTGATACACAAACTCAGTGACATTAATAGGCATGAATGGATTCAACATGAATGTAACGAATGGCTCCAAAACACAGCACTCACTAAATCTATTATTAAATTCTTGTAGGGGGTCTTCAATATAACAAACGAAAGAACCAGGATCAAATTCCTCTTGTATATTTTCTACGATCAACTTTAAATTGGGGAAATATACCAACGAATTTTATTACTATATGAGTTTTCCATAAATTTAACTTACCTTTAAATCGATTTACTGAGCTAATCATTTCAACAAGCTTACGATTTTGGCCCTGTAACTCTAAATTTGGCACATTCAATTTTTCGGTTACATCGGTCAAAAAAGCTAGATCTAGTAACCAAAGGTTATTCTCTAATTCAGGGTACATATCTTTTTTTGGCCCTAAGAATTCCTTAATCTCACTTATGAGGCCAAGAAAACATTGTAAGACTTTTCCTCTGCTGAGCCACCTCACATCCGTGTGCAACAAGACATCTCCGTATACAGCACCTTTACCACTTAAAAATAATATGAATAAAGGATGGCTTGTAGCCGATGTTCTGATGGAATTTATAATGTTTGTTACAATAGTAATTACATGCTGAAATTTCAACGCTTTTGCACAGAGTGCTTCTTGATGAATGATACAATGATACGACAAAAACTTAGGGAATGGATTCTCTTGGCGACACAAGGCGGGAAAACCGTTGTTACATTCAAATATTGAGGCAGCTCCATCGGTTGTAATTGCCACTAACTTTTGAATAGGGATATTATTTTTCTGAATGTAACCATTAAAAACACTGAAAACATCTTCTCCTCTCATTCGCCGTGGAAGAGGGTGTATTTTCAGGAATTCTTCCTTTACGGTGAAATCCTCAAAAGCCATTTTTACAAAAATTGCCAACTGATCGACATCAGTAACATGAGTTGATAAATCTAATTGCAGCGAAGAACATTCACATAGTTCTAAATCCTGAATCAACAGCCATTCTGAATTTCTGGCAATGATTTCTACTCTCCTCGAAATCGTTGTGCTCGAAAGGGGGATTTTTCTGATAGATGCAGTTATTTCACTTTTTTTCTTAAACTGATTGAGAAGCTTCGCTTCTTTGACTATTTCGCCGTCTTGGAATGGCTTCTTTCGTTTACCTAACACATGGGCAAGAGATTGTTGTACGGATAAATTACATTTCAATCCTTGTAATTTTTTCTTTCGAACTGATGAATTAACAGGAAATTCATTGTTGAAATTTGTATGAAGGCTCAAAAAATGTCTTTCAATATTACTTTTCTTTGGTACTGCCACACTCCCGGAGCACAATAAACACAGACTTTCCGTTTATATCTACGAAGAAAAATTGCTTCTCCCAGTCGGAGTTGAAGAAATACGTTCTTTTCCTTTTTGCCATGATCTTAAACCCTAATTTTAAAAAATTAAATTAAATTCTAAAAAAATATTAAAATAAAAAATGTAAACTAAAAAAACGAAGCGGGAGGAATTCATAGTTTAAAATTCAACAGCATATATCATAACTATATTTACCAATTATTTCTAGATGACATTAGGTTAAATTATCGTCTCTGCAGTATAATATTAGTGAGCAAGCTATTCCTTTTCTCAAAATTTCGTGTTTTTCACTTCCACTTCGCGACCGCGATCTACCAACTGACGGTGGGGAGTGTCATTCCGATGTACGAGGCGAGAGTAGAAGACTCAACACAGTAGGTACATATCGTATAACAATGAAATGTTGAACGTAAAATGTTACATTGTTTCTTTCCCCTCTTAACAATGTTAAATATTGAGCTTTCCTATGGGATATAATTAGCTGCATTTAAGTGAATTACCACAGAATCAGCTGAAAAACGAAATCCGTATAAAATGTTATCCGATCGTATCTTACTGCACCTCCACAGTGAATGACTTGCCATAGCCTTAGTAGCGGGCGCCAAGGAATTCTATGAAGGGCGCCGGTTTGAGGGGCTGTGCAATACACGATCAGGAGAATTTGCAGGACCTTCAGGCTATTACGAAATGGTGTAAAGATTGGGAGCTCGACCTGAACGTAGAGAAATGCGCCGCAATGAACTTCACGCGCTCCATGTATTTCAATCGTTACCCGTACCAGATATCTGAACCAAAGCTAAAATACATCAATAGCTACAAATACCTAGGAGTAACTCTCAGTAGCAATTTGTCTAGTAGAGAGCATATCAAAACCGCTATAGCATCGGCAAACAGAATTCAAGGGCTTTTCTCTAGATTCCTGCTGGGATGTCCCTCGAATGTGAAGGAAATCGAATACTTTTCCCTAATACGACCCGTCGTGGAATACTGTTGCGCCGTCTGGGACCCTTTCGAGGAGGGCCTAACTAGAGAGCTTGAAATGGTTCAGCGTAGAGTGGCTAGATTTGTAAAAGGAGAATATCGGTATGATGCGAGTGTATCAGAGATATTGAGGGATCTGAAATGGCAGACGCTGAAGAGTAGAAGAATTGATTACAAAAGGAAATTATTTGAAAAATTTGAAAGTTCCGAATTGTTTGAACAAATACGCGGCATAGTCGTCCCCATCGGTGTTAGTGAACGTAATGTTAGATCAGAGTACAGGAGAAAATATGTCGGAACAATCGCTAGAACAGAGAAATACTACAGATCCTTTTTCCCAGACGCGATAAGACAGTCCAACTGAGGAATTAGTTAGAGTTCACTTGGTGATGAGACACCCCCTGCCAAACGCTTCTAGCAGCTTGCAGGTTATTGATGTAAATGTAAATGTAAATGTAAAATTTTTTCACTTAATGGGTTAAATAGGTTTTGCAAGGCCTTTTCCAATTATTGATCAGAATATATATTTATTGATCAATGTACTATGTACAATGGTTTGGAATTTTATCCCTATAGTTCGTGGAAATTTATATGTACGCTAATGTAGACTCGAACTGCAAAAATAATTTGGAAATAAATTAAAATTTGTCTCAAATATCTCAACAAAGTATTTCTCATTTTTTAATGATCACATGTAGCTTCGTTAAAAAAAATTGAGAAACGACTCTATAGAGCAGAGGTCGAAAAACTGGCACTCGCGACGACTATGATACTCTATGGATTTCATTAGTTATTCTACAGCCACTGAAATGTTGTGCTTCGTAGTTTAAGGTTATATTAATATTTGTTGTTTATAATCTCCTTAGAATTTTAAAAATAATTTACCTTCAATACTCTTCCAAGAAATCGTGTTCCACTGGAATCCTATTAAGTTTATTTTTCAGAAAAATATGGATAATATTTGTTGATTCATTATGCAAAGCTATTATCACAAACTACAAATCAAACTATAAATAAATTCAGATGATATTAAAAGATGTGGCAGGGAAAATATTATATTTCTTCTGTGAGAAGGCCCAACTTCAAAAGCCAAAGAAATCATTCCTCGTGCATTGAAAAGCGATTTTTAAAAGCGGAAACACGATAATATTGTGAGAAAATGAGAATTTCAACGCAAGTTTTCACCTAGATTATAAAATACAATAACAATAGTAAATAACGTGACGTGCATGACTTAAGAGGCCAAAGCTTCCTCTATCAAAATACATATAGCTTATTCAGATTGACGAATCTGCCATGCGTAATTAGACAAAAGAATGTGTTGCTGCACTGAATTTTCGGGGCAAAAACGAAAATTTCCTACTATCATGGTTGCTACGCGGACAAATGCGTTCGGATATGGAAAAGTGACCTCATATGTGATACTCCGGTCATTTGCGTACAATTTGGGCTGCATTTGGATTGAGCCAGATAATTTAAATAAAATCGACTTTTGACCACGAAAACGGGTCCTCCGGACCACTGTGCGTCGCTCGGCGGCATACGAAGTTCTTGTTGGACGTGCAGGACACGTCGCTTGGCGTTGAGAGGTTAAGGGACTTCCTTTGAGGTAATTGGTAGTTTTCACAACTATTTATAAAAATGATTCCAAATCATCAGGTAACTTTTTCGCTGCTAGAGCTTCTCGGTATAGAATACAATGAAGGCTAGTAATGTTTGGAAAAATATTGCACATTAATAGTTGAAGTCCTTATGCGGAAGCCATCATAGCCGCCATGCCATCTGTCATTACTTCATAGAGTTTATGCAAGGGTAATTTATGTTGATTACCGATATCACGCACTTTAAGAAAAATATCGGAAGCAGAGTTGTGCTCCACAAGTGGCAAAACAGAAAATCTTCTTTTAAAATATCATCATGCAAATCTAATATATGTTTGTGTTTATATGTTTGTATGTTTATATGTTTGTATGTTTATATATTTGTATGTTTGTACCTTAATAACTCAAGATTACAAAGTCCAAAAAACTTTTAAACTTTGCGCATGCTTTTATGTCATCCCTGAGAAGGTTTTAGGCAAAAAGAAATCTTGCAAAAAGACCCGGGTTCGACCCCAGGGGATAAGTTTGTATTTACCACAAGATAACACGTAAAAATAAAAAATTTGACGTGCAGGGTTTTCTTTTTATGCCAAATTAAATCAGAAATAATTGACCTGTGAAATTCATATTTGTACCATGGTAAAGAGAAATCTATAAGTTTCCTTATTCTGTTCGTGTTTTTCCGTTGGCAATTCAAAATTTCTCGTATTAATCATTAAAACCGCAAATTTATGTTAAACATTGCCATTTTTATTACGACTACCATAGCCACCGGTATTGTTGTCTCTTTCCTATTTAACCAAACAAATGGTCTTTATTTTGACAACCGAATGTTTTTTGTATTGGGATAGTTTAGAATAACTCATGGTAAGGAATTATTTGATGAGAATAACGATTTAAGAGTGTCATAATTGCATCATAATAAACTGTTCGGCACTATTGTAGTTGGGTATTCCCCCTCTTGCTAACCCATTACTGATTGGCCGGTCTCGACATTTACAAACCCAATCACCGGACAACGGGGAGGGATACTTTGGTTCCGGGCGAGGCGAAGGGCGCGGTAGCGCCCGGAGACGACTACCCATTAAAACAAAGCGAGCCGAAGGCTCGTCAATACATATATCCTTTCAATGTTATATCCTCTTGACTGTTGTGCCGCAATGTTCTTATTTATCCTACACATTTACCTTGGAAACGCCAAGAGGGGGTACCCAACTACAAAAGTACCAACTGTTCATTATGTACAGCAGGTTATTAAAACATGAATAATAATTTTAATTTTTAAATAGCGATTTCAGTAACTTTTTAAACAGTCTACTAAAATAGATACGATAATCATATTTTGATCAAATGATATATTTGTTAGTTTATTACATGTATTTGTGAACTCATGAATTTAATTCTCATTCCATATTTATTTCTGTTCGGATTTTAGGTGAGTGAGGGGGAGGAAGCGAGGGGGAGGGAGCGAGAGGGGGAAGGAGGGAGAAAGAGGGAAATAGGGGGAGGGAGGGAGAGGGAGATAAAGGGAGGGAGGGGGGAAGGGAAGGAGAGAGAGGGAGGGAGTTTTTGGGTTCGAGATAATAACTGGATCTTAAGGAAAATTTTTTAATATATGATCATGAATCTCTTAAAGAAAAGAGGTATGGCATATGTTGATTAAATTATTCACTACCATATATATAGTCTGTAAATTTTTGTAATATATATATAAACATATATCTTTTTTAAAAGAGATTCATGATCATATACTATCAAAATTTTCCTTAAGATCCAGTTATTTTCTTGCACCCAAAATTTATTTTATATTTTTCAGTGCGCTTGTTAAAAGAGGATAATTTATTAAAGTTTTTATATATTTGTATTTTTACTGTTTAGTGAAATGAATTTATAATTATGACAATGAGATCAAATTGTGATGTATTAATTTGCATCAAGCATTATTATGTATTACTATACATTGTAGCTCATGTTGTTATAAAACTCATAAGGAAATTTTTTAATGGTAATATTTTGTCGAATTATGATATTATGCTATGCATTATGCACCCTCTTCAAAATTCTATTCCCAAATCTGAACTAAGACATTATTTAGCCTTAAAATGATTAAAATATTTATGGAATTTTAAAATAGCAGATAAGACTATTAACACAATTAAAAGCTTAAACTGGAGCTGCTCAGTCTAACTGTAAACAGTGTTTCTTGCAAGTACAACAAATTTGATCAGCTTTTTTGTGGGTGTCAGCCGTGAAACAAATATATTTGTCAGTAAGAATGTTATTGCTAATTGTAAGATTGATTTAATCTTATACGCTTTAGACGTTTACCTCATTCACCTTCGGTTTCTTTTGCCAAACGTCGTGATTGTTTTCCCCCTAGCTTAACTAAACTTTCTTCCTGTTTTCTTTATTAACACGAAATTCGTAATTTACTTTGTACTTTTCGAATTGGTCCAGAGGCTTTATTTAATTTTGTTTTTCATTCGTTCCAGTCTATTCTTCCTCTATACTCTCTATTCTATTCTCTTATTTTCCTTTGTTACATTTTTTGTCTCGTTAATCTCACTATTCTTCCTTTCTCCGTTTCGCGGATAGTTTTTCTTTTCATGTCTCGAGATTTTATGCATTACAATATAATTAATATCTTAAAATTAAAACTCAGTATGGCGTGGTTTGTTTTCAGACGTAACGCATTTTCTTGCCTCCTGGTGTCACTAGGTGCGCGATAAATGCAGCAATCGATCTGTTCTACTAGTACAAAACAAAATGAAAATACAGAGAACGTGAAAACTGTTTAATATTTTTAATTGTGGCACGTCCTAATATTTATTATCATATACAACTTTTTATTCAAATTTCTTAATATGCATTTATATGTATTTCGGATTTGAAAGCATGTATATATCTGAGTGAAGTTAGTAAAAAAGAGTATAATAAAAAGGTACGTTTCTTAGAATTCTTATCGTAAATATTTAATTTCTTGAGTCTTAACGATGATTCATGCCACACAGCCAAACAGAATGAGGCTGAAGTTGCTGCACAAAGATATATAACTACAATGTTACAAAAAAGACGCTTTTAGATATTTTTCAAACGTTTACTTAATTATTTGCATCGAGATAATAGTAAAATTGATTATTCCACTACATCAAAATACCTATGGGCTATGGTAAGTGTTACTTAAAAGAAATTAGAAAAAAATAATTGTTGAAAAGAAATTAATTCCTCAGATATTCAGATATCATCACGAATTACAATAAAGGTGAGAAATGTGAGGGCTAAGAAAATGAGCTAATATATGTCGCCGTAATATTTAATTTTTTATTTTAAAATGATATTTCTTATATTAAATTTAAATATATTAAAATTAACAGTCGCTTTATTTAGAAGATTCCAACAGTCAATCAAACATAAAACTTAGACTTATAATCTATGAATTAAAATTGAAGGATTGAGATAATGAGGAAAACATAGCTTGCCATAGCGAAGATTTATCGCGACCTCCCCTAAAATTGTCTCCCGGCACCCAAAAGGGGTCGCGACCCTACGTTTGAGAACCATTGCTGTACATGAACAAATTAATTTGCTGGACACATCAGATTATTTTGGTTTCCCTTGAAGATCGACTTACAATGTTAGTTCCATTGCGCACGGGGAAAGCTGGAGCAGTGTGGAGGAAGACTTGAACCGTCAATCGATTTATAATTGAGAGAGGTAGTCTTTTTTGTCAGTGGCTGGAGGTAGGTTTTAGCAGAAAAACAAAGGAAGTGTATTATCATCTCTTGGACTCCCTAAGAGACCTTTTGAGCGCAGCGTGTGTCCACTGGGTCTACTTTGGCGACACATCATCACCCATTTTTCGTTTTTCCTTTCACCTTCCTCAAACGTATAGCTATAGTACACACACGTGGCTGTGTAGAGAGAAAGAGGTTACAATGATATAAATTACGAAATAACTAGAGCGGCATGGCTACCTTTGCATAATAGGTACTGCGTAAGAGACAGTAAGGATATGCTGCTGAGCAGGTTAGTTCCCAAATTAAACATCCTCTTACAAGGAAACATCAGAAGGACATGATTTGCAGTGCACCTTAGCCCCGTGATTGCATTTACTATGGAATTAAAGCAAATAGTATTCCTCGGACATTTCCAACGGTGCGAATACTGCCACAGTGGGAATGACCTGTATTTCAATTCTGAAATGCGTCTACAAAATTTCTAGGAAGAAATTCTGTAGCAGAGAAGCAGATATGAATTCGCCTCGTAGTCCGTATTTTGTTTGCCTGGTGTCTGCCCGCGTGTGCGAATAATATTTCCTAAAACGAGCCGTACATTTTTATTAAGATGACGTTGTTACAACAGTTGCGTTGTAAGAGAAGCCCATCCATCAATCATATTTGGGACCCTTTTGAACTCCATGGGCAACGTGGGTAAGTTGGAGCAATTCGGGTTACCTCTTCTGGAACCAATTCTCTTCTCTCTCTCTCTCTCGTTCGCGATATCTTACCTCTCGCTGCGATATACTCGCAGTCTCTTAGGTAATTCATCAAGGAGTGTAAGAGATGAAGTTGGGAGTCCTCCTCTCGGTATATCCCCCGAGGCACTCAACAACCTTCGTCTTCGCACATTATTCCTTTTCATCTCTTGGCCAATTAGGTTTGTTCAGCTTCTAAGTCCTCATGGTTTATTGCCCAGACAAAGCGTCGTGATGAGAATTTTGAAACTCCGTAGAGGAATCTCAGAGAAGGTCTCATAGATGGCGATGGCATCGATAGTCTTCATATCTCGGCAACGGTGGATTTATTTTCTCGCTCTTTATTTATTTATAAACTTAAGATTAAACGAGCACATTGGTTAGATCTACAGTGGGGAATGAAATACATGTGCGAGTATACTAATTAAATAATAAATTAAATAAAAACAGATTCGTATGCTATTTTTACATTACAACTACTTTATATTACTGAATAACTATATGCACTTAACAGGAAGACGAGACCCGTGGCTTGGTCTGATAATAAAGAATTTCCAAAATTAATGAAATATACAGCGTTAGTCATCTTCTACCTGTATGTGTAAGTAACACGTTTAATCTTCGGTTATGTGCCTTTTTTATCTTTCGCTGTGGAATATTCCCATCCACAGGAACGCTTAGTCGCAATAGGGCCTTAGGGCATCCAAAAATCCAAACACGTTCCACGGCGCAGTGCGTGCCTCGTTAAACTCGAATAATTTTCGACTCCATCACCTCCCCCATCGCCATAAGCGTCGAATAAAATACATGACATTCCTTAGCGTTGGAGGGGGAGGGAGAGGTGATTTCGGAGCCTGGTCCGTTCAGGAGTGGCATCGCTATTTCACGCCAAAAGCGTCTTCTTTCTCCATTCATTCCTCGCCTCATCTCAATGATCGGCCTCCTTTTTCTCAGCCTCCACTCTCTTTCAACTCCTTCGAGAATAAGGAGGGGGCGCTCATATTTCTCCCAGAACAAATGACGTCTTGATGAAGAGAGCGAAAAATTCATGTTTGAGGAAAACAAGTAATCCGTGGAGGGAAGAGGTTTGCTGTATTCCCCGAGGCGATGCCCTCCGCTCCCTCTTTTTCATATCTCTCCTTCCCTCTTTCCACCTTCTCTCGCCTTCTCCCTCACCCATTCCGCGCTTCTTTGCTTTTTCCTTCCCATGCACAATACAAAGAATAAGAGTGAGTTCCATCGACTCGCGATTCTCACGAAAGCTCCGTTACTTATTCTTTGATTCTCAGAGTGCCAAGAAGAGTGAAGTTCAGGAACGCAATTTTTGGTGCAGTCAGTGAGTGTGAAGGGCTAAAGAAGAAGGGAGAAAGAATAGATGATCATGGAAGCGTTTGATATGTAAAAGAGAGAGAGATGAAGAGGGGGAGCGAGAAAGAGAGAGAGAGAGCGGTTTTGTCCCAGAGATGTTATTCTTGATTCCTTTGCTGTCGGAAGCAAAGAAATACTGCTATCCGAATAAATAGCGTGAAGTCACGTAAAGTTCTAGAGCCAAGCGTGTCGGATATGTTTCAAATTCCGCTCCACGCTCTATGTAGGAAGAGGTATTTTTAAGACGGGAATGAAGGTTATCAAAGAAAACACAAAGCGGAATATTTTTTCCAAGACTTCTTCGAATTATATAAAAATATCATAATCGTAATTTTAAATGTGACATATTTCATCTGAATGAATTATTTAATTTCTGAAATCGATATTATTGAATTTATGAATGTTCTAATCTAGAGACTGGAGTCAAGCAGATCGTCAGGTAAATTTGTGAAACTTTATTTATGAAATAGAAGTTTGTGTTTCTGAAGATTTGTAGTGCTTCCAAACTTTCTTTTTGTGTTCTTAGAATTAATCAATACATCAAATTATAGATTATTTTTATCATTCGTTTTTAGTGACTTTAGCTCCTAGCTTCGGTAACTTTGATTTAGGACAGATATTTTCAGAAGGAACGTTTGAGATTTGAAGGCGGAAAATAAATCTTTCATAAATCAGAGATTCAACTTATTCGGATATAATAGACTTTTCCCCCGAATTCCTAATTAAATCGCCTCTAAAATTCAATGATAATTTATAAGTAAAAAATTATGAATATTTTACGTATAGATATGTTTTATTTTTACAAATTTCAGAGTAATTTTTCAAATGTTTTACATATCTAAATATTTTTAGCCACTTTGCTTTAGCATTTTAAACTTTTAGGGTGGTTTTTGAAATTATTTCATTTATCACTACGCTGAACGTTAAAATTATAATCGAGGTTTTTAAATATTAGGTAATCCAAATACATTACACGGATGATATTTTCAAGGATTTTTATTAAACAAGTATCCAGAAATAAATGAGTTGAAATTAAACAAAAATCTTGCGTTTGGATGGAATGCGTTATTACTGTGTAATTTACTCTCATCCCATATTCGATTGCCATTAGTAAAGCAATGGATGCTTTTTTATTGCCTCGCTGCTCAAAGACCTCCTTTTGCTATTGTAGAAAATAATATCGTATTGTAATACTTGCGCTATTTATGGCAACCTTTATTTATGTTCTGTTATTTAACTTTACACGGCGATTGAGAATTACTCCAGCCGTAGTAACATCATACATTCAAATTAAATACAAATAGAAAAATTATCCTCCATAAATGAATTACTCAGATTTTACAAAGTGGTTCTTTGTGAGATTTACTTACGAAACGTTGTCGAAAGAATATGTAGTTTGTTCTCGATGTTCATATCCAAAACTGTATGTCGTAATTATGTGACCTAATTATGCGGACTAATTCGTTAAAACTTTTATACTCTTTCACAGGGGCCCTCAACCTTTTTATCCCCGAGGGCGTATTTGCGAATTTAGAGAAGTTTTGCGGGCGCCAATTGGAGGTACACAGAAAAATAAAATTAAAAGAAATGGTTTAAGATTATTTGTTTATTTTCAAACAGATAAATATATTGATTTTAATACAAATTGTATTAATAATAAATAATGAAAATCATGATATTTTTAATGAGAAAATTTAATTTGTACCTACTTCTTCGGTTTGCTAGTTGTAATCGGGAATGTAGCTTGAACAAGCTGCTCGTAGACAATCGTCAAGATGGTCATCGGTCAAACCTGACCGAAGCGTAGATTTAACATAACTCACATGGGAAAACACTGTTTCGCATAAATACGTTGATCCAAAACAAGAGTAAATTTTTAAAACAATGCTCCGTAGCACTGGATATTTAACCTTATCAACAAGATTCCAAAAATTTTTCTCATTAAATGAGCTTTTAAGGATATATCATTTTGCAAGACAGTGATTTCTAACTGACGCTCTTCAATTTTTACACTTTCAAATAATGAACTGATACACAAACTCAGTGACATTAATAGGCATGAATGGATTCAACATGAATGTAACGAATGGCTCCAAAACACAGCACTCACTAAATCTATTATTAAATTCTTGTAGGGGGTCTTCAATATAACAAACGAAAGAACCAGGATCAAATTCCTCTTGTATATTTTCTACGATCAACTTTAAATTGGGGAAATATACCAACGAATTTTATTACTATATGAGTTTTCCATAAATTTAACTTACCTTTAAATCGATTTACTGAGCTAATCATTTCAACAAGCTTACGATTTTGGCCCTGTAACTCTAAATTTGGCACATTCAATTTTTCGGTTACATCGGTCAAAAAAGCTAGATCTAGTAACCAAAGGTTATTCTCTAATTCAGGGTACATATCTTTTTTTGGCCCTAAGAATTCCTTAATCTCACTTATGAGGCCAAGAAAACATTGTAAGACTTTTCCTCTGCTGAGCCACCTCACATCCGTGTGCAACAAGACATCTCCGTATACAGCACCTTTACCACTTAAAAATAATATGAATAAAGGATGGCTTGTAGCCGATGTTCTGATGGAATTTATAGTGTTTGTTACAATAGTAATTACATGCTGAAATTTCAACGCTTTTGCACAGAGTGCTTCTTGATGAATGATACAATGATACGACAAAAACTTAGGGAATGGATTCTCTTGGCGACACAAGGCGGGAAAACCGTTGTTACATTCAAATATTGAGGCAGCTCCATCGGTTGTAATTGCCACTAACTTTTGAATAGGGATATTATTTTTCTGAATGTAACCATTAAAAACACTGAAAACATCTTCTCCTCTCATTCGCCGTGGAAGAGGGTGTATTTTCAGGAATTCTTCCTTTACGGTGAAATCCTCAAAAGCCATTTTTACAAAAATTGCCAACTGATCGACATCAGTAACATGAGTTGATAAATCTAATTGCAGCGAAGAACATTCACATAGTTCTAAATCCTGAATCAACAGCCATTCTGAATTTCTGGCAATGATTTCTACTCTCCTCGAAATCGTTGTGCTCGAAAGGGGGATTTTTCTGATAGATGCAGTTATTTCACTTTTTTTCTTAAACTGATTGAGAAGCTTCGCTTCTTTGACTATTTCGCCGTCTTGGAATGGCTTCTTTCGTTTACCTAACACATGGGCAATTTTTAATGACGCAATAGTTACATTTTTGGCGCGTTTCGCTTACAGCGTGAGCGCCTATTATCGTCGATCGGTCCGTCCGTCCGTCCGTCTGTCCGTCCGTCCGTCTGTCCGTCCGTCCGTCTGTCCGTCCGTATGTTCGTTCTCGGCTTCTACCTTACGGATTTTTATGAAATTTGATATTAAGGACTTTCAATCAAATATAATGAGAAAATCGCAAAAATGAATCACGTACGCCAATCAGGGGTACCACTTTACTAGAGACAAAAAATTAAATTTTCGTCATATCTCGTAAAATACTGCTCATATCAAAATATTTTTCAGATAAAAGTTGTATAACTGGTAAAGTAGAGTATTTCCTTCTCTATATATTTTCATCGTAGGATTAGCCATTATCGAGAAAATCAAACAAGAATATCTTATGTGGAGTTGAACTTAGAAAATTTCTTGCATGGTTACTTCTTTGTTGCTAACATAAACAATCTCCCAAACAAACGTTTAATTTCCTTACGTGTGCATGTAATACTATTAAATAGGAAGAAAATGGATTATTTATGATGAAGAAAAGGACTTTAAAACGCTATTTCCCTTACGTACAGTTATATAATTGCTTTCTAATACTGCATTGCACGAAACGCGCCCCATTTGTGATACGTTGTACGCTTTCCTAACTTGTTACACTCTGCACAAGGTTTTACGAAAAGAGATTGTTGTACGGCAAATTACCTTGCAATTCTTGTAATTTTTTCTTTCGAACTGATGAATTAACAGGAAATTCATTGTTGAAATTTGTATGAAGGCTCAAAAAATGTCTTTCAATATTACTTTTCTTTGGTACTGCCACACTCCCGGAGCACAATAAACACACTGACTTTCCGTTTATATCTACGAAGAAAAATTGCTTCTCGCAGTCGGAGTTGAAGAAATACGTTCTTTTCCTTTTTGCCATGATCTTAAACCCTAATTTAAAATAAAAATGAAATGAAATTCTCAAAAATTTTAAATTAAAAAAAAGTAAACTACAAAAAACGAAGCGGAAGGAATTCATAGTTAAAATTCAACAGCATATATCATAACTATATTTACCAATTATTTCTAGATGAGATTAGGTTAAATTATCGTCTCTGCAGTATAATATTAGTGAGCAAGATTCTCCTTTTCCCAAAACTTCGTGTTTTTCACTAACTTTGCGACCGCGAGCTACCAACTGACGGTGGGGAGTGTCATTCCGATGTACGAGGCGAGAGTAGAAGACTCAACACAGTAGGTACATATCGTATAACAATGAAATGTTGAACGTAAAATGTTACATTGTTTCTTTCCCCTCTTAACAATGTCAAATATTGAGCTTTCCTATGGGATATAATTAGCTGCATTTAAGTGAATTACCACAGAATCAGCTGAAAAACGAAATCCGTATAAAATGTTATCCGATCGTATCTTACTGCACCTCCACAGTGAATGACTTGCCATAGCCTTAGTAGCGGGCGCCAAGGAATTCTATGAAGGGCGCCATGGCACCCGCGGGCGCCTGTTTGAGGGGCCCTGCTCTATCCGATTAAATGTTTTATTCGATACCTCATCTATCATAAGGAGATAAATATGGTATTTAATCGATACATGACGAATGCCATTTAACGAGATACGAATGTGTTTATTTAAGTGTTTATGTAATTCGGAAGCACTTATTGAAGAATACAGTCCAACGTCATAATTCTACGAAAACTTTTAATGAATATCACTAGGTTCTCTTTCTCCTATTGGGCGCATTCTCAAATTTCTTTTCCTTTTTCTTCGCCTCTTTTTCTGGAAATTGACAATTAATATTTGTATCTATGATAGGGAGGGTTTGTGTATTTATCCACTTATTATATAAATTAAATTTTTTCATGAGTTTCAGCTGAAAATTATACCCTTTCGTTTACCATCTCTCTTAATTTAGATGCTCTAGGGACATATCCCTCGATATTTGCACTAAAAAGTGAATATCGATTTTGAAAGCTTATCGTCAGTTGATGATGTAGCGAAGCAGACTAACCATATCTCAACGTGCCGTATACAATCATCTCTGCCATTTGTAATCCTTTCTCCATCTAATCATCCATATCAATACAATCGGTCATTTGGCGGGAAATTATTCAGCCCAAGTTCAACACACCAACGCTTCCCGCCGACACCGACTGATTAGAAAATCCTGAATTGTAATTACTACAAAACGTAATTGAATGAAAGCCGTCGATAATATGAAAACATGATATGGTTCTAAATTCAATAAGAACTATACTTATCTTAAACTACTGTATTTTAGAATGCAAATCATCAAAATGTAAAATAATATTTTTCAGTGCTGCATCGGTTGTCTTTAGATGTTTTGGTTTAAATCTGTTGAAATGAATTCATCGATAAGACATTGTTCGGGGGAACCAATTTTTCTTATTTTTAATTTGTTCCTCTCTTATCAGAATCTTTTAATCTTCCACCTCACCGAATAGAAAAAAAATTCGTTTCTTCTACAAGAAAACACGAATTTGGTAAGTAACGGAAAAAAGTTTCTCCGCTCCGTTTTATAAGATTTTAAATGTTATTTCTATGTTATTTTTTGTATAAATAGATACTTTGGGGAGAAAATTAGCTATTTTGAAGTTGAAGACCTACTGACCGATTTTCCTCATAATATTGCGGTTGATTTTGATGGCGATGACATTTGTCAATGATCATAAACATTTAAACATCGAAAATAAATAATTGTATGCGCAATCCATGAGGTCGATTGTAACGTAAGGGGAAGTGGAAGCGTTAATCATAAGAAATAAACTTTAAAAATAATTCCAAGCTTTTGCATGTTGAACTTTTAATTTATTGATTGACTTGACACTTTATTTGTAATGTTAAGCCAATGTGGGCCTCCATTCCTACTAACATCCGACCACGTCTTAATGTTTACAATATCACATCTAAACAAATTATATTACGATTAAAATAATATACTATTTTCTCCATCCATTATGTTAGAAAGAGCGGAAGAAAACGTTTCCGACGACTATTTGTTGTATATACTTTTAGGATATATTAAAATAAATTCAGTTTTGAACGCCTCTATATGTATATGATAAAACAAGAAATATGCCATTATTAGGCTCGTTCCGCCGGTCTGTCCGTCCGTCCGAATGTTCGTTCTCGGCTTCTACGGAACGGATATTCATGAAATTTGATATTAAGGACTTTCAATCAAATATAATAAGAAAATCGTACAAATGAATCACATACGCCAATCAGGGGTACCACTTTACTGGTGAAAAAAAATTAAATTTTCGTTATATCTCGTAAAATACTGCTCATATCAAAATATTTTTCAAATAAAAGTTGTAGAACTGGTAAAGGCGAGTATTTCCTTTCCTATACATTTTTATCGTAGAAGTAGCCTTTTGTTGCTAACATAAACAATCTCACAAACAAACGTTTAATTTCCTTACGTGTGCATGCAATATTTTTAAATAGGAAGAAAATGGATTGTTTGTGATGAAGAAAAGAACTTTAAAACGCTATTTCCCCTACGTACAAGTATTTAATTTCTTTCTAATACTCCATTGCACGAAAAGCGCCCATTTGTGATACATTGTACACTTTCCAAAGATGTATATAATTTGTAAATGGAAAAAATGATTTTGTCGTAACAAAGTTCTCTCACTCATTGGTTACAAAAGATAGCTCTTTATTTAACCCCTCTACGACGGAGGAGTTTTTAATAATTCCCTCCTCGACGGACGAAGGAGTTTTTTTGAAAAACCACGAAAAAGTTGCGAAAAAATTTAAAAAATCATACCTTTTGATGTTTTGTATGTTTTACGATGAACGTTTTTATGTAGTTACAGAAAAGATGAAATTTTTAAACACTATCATTTAAAATATCATTCGTCACACACAAACATTGCTACATAGAAGCGAATGAACAGTAATCGCTTACTGTTACGGTGCGCGTTCGCGGTTTATATAACTTGTTTCAAAGAAACATATAAACATTTCTAAACATGATTCGCTGAATGGCCCAATCTAAACCAATTAGGTAAAAAGTTTGTCGCATGTCAACTTTTTCATGTCTCGACTAAATATTTTTAACTAAGTGTTGTATTTATGATTTCTTAAAAGGCATTTCATTAAAAATATAAACGTTTTAGTTACGCAGTCATCATTCTTAATCATTACCTAAGTCAAATAGAAAAATTAATTATATTCCGTTCATTAGAAGCGGAGATACAGAGTTGTATTTATCATGAGATTTCAGACACAGAATACGGAAAACTTTTAAAAGTTACATATTAACTCACAAGTCATTTCCGGATTGTTTTAGAAAATTTACACAGGCGTAATGGGATTCAGCATGAAATTTATGTTATAGCATCGTAAACATATCTCTTGGAAGCGAAGTCTTTGAAAAGATACCGTGAATCATATACGAGCGTGACCGTTTCCCCGTCTACACGCACTATAAGGGTCTATATGGGTCAACTTGAGAAATCGAAACTGCGTAGGTCCGTGGAATACGAAAGACAAAAATTGTCTATTATTATTATTATTATAGATTGTTCATAAATTGCATTTATTATTATAGTAATCTATAAAAATATATATATTTATGTCATAAATTGATTTTATGCGGTTTTATTTAGTTTTTCCTGATTTTAGATAAAACATACTTATTGATTCACTAAAATATCAGTCATGTTACGGTTTTGAGTTAGCCTTTCATTTTAACGCGCCGTTTCGTTTTTCTGGGGGACGGAAGGACTTTATAGGTAAACACTGCAAACAATACAAATAGCGGAACAAGCCGGTCGTTGAAGGATCGCCGAAGAGGAAAGCATTCTTGTTAAATTGAAAAGCGATTTTTAGAAGCATTTCAAGTATGCCTTGTGTATTTAGTATATAGGAGACATTTCTTTCTCAAGCGGACGGCCACTTTTCTCACAAGGCTCGACAAAGACACAAGGGGAAAGATTATATTTCTCCTTCGACAAAGTGAAAAGAGGAATTGTAATTTCGTGGGAAAATGAGAATTTCATGGCAAATTTCACGTTGATTATAAAACGTTAGAACAAAAGTAAAATTACAGTTCGTGCATTACTGAAAAGGTCAAAGCTTCCTCTATCAAAGTACGTATAGGTTATTCAGATGGACGAATATGCCTTGCGTATTTAGACAAAAGTATGTGGTTGCGCTCCAACTTCTCGGCGCAGAAACTTAAATTTCACCGCAAACTTTCACATTGATTATAAAACGTTAGAACAATAGAAAAATTGCAGGTCGTACATTACTGAACAGGCCAAAGCTTCCTCTATCAAAGTACGTATAGCTTATTTAGATGGACGAATATGCCTTGCGTATTTCGACAAAAGTATGTGGTTGCGCTCCAATTTCTCAGCGCAGAAGCGAAAATTTCACCGCAAACTCTCACGTTGATTATAAAATGTTAGAACAATAGCAAATTTACAATTCATGCACTTCTGAAAAGGCCTAAGCATCCTCTATCAAAATGCATTTACCTTATTCAGATTGACGAATCTCCGTTATGTAATTAGCGAATTTTCGGGGAAAAAACGAAAATTTCACCGCTAACTTTCACGTGGATTATAAAACTATATTAATATTACAGTATATGTATGAATAGAAAGGTCGAAGCTTCCTCTTTCAAAATATATAAAGGTTTTTAAGATTTACGAAAATCCCTTCCGCCGATAGACAATAAAATGAGTTGACGCTCCATATTTTCTGCGCAAAAATGAAAATTTCATCCCAAATTTTGACGCAGATTATAACATATAGAAACAACAGTAAAATTATTTGACCTGCATCACATGAAAGCACAAAGTTTCCTCTTTCCAAATATATTATGATTTTATAGGTGTATGATACATTAAGTTAGTTAAACAGTAAAGACACGTCCCTCGGCGACATACGAAGTTCATGTTGGACGTGCAGGACACGTCGCTCGGCGTTGTGGGGTTAAGGGCTAAGTCAGACCAATAAGAGTTTTGATTGTCTTTCGGAATTTTACGTTGGTAGCACACCCAACGTCAGCCACGTTTACACTGTCTAAGTGACATAAAAACGATATAAGTAAATATGCTTTCGCGATAAATATTTCCCGGCGAGTTGATCTTGAGCAGGTAGAACGCTATGGCGTGTAAACAAATTGCATATCATTGAACGACTCATATTTTTTCGCATTCATTAGGATCGATTCCGTGTATATACCTAATAAGGTTCTGGATAAATTATGCATGACATATCTAATAAAATAACTTCTGCTTAAATAATCGTATACTTTATCATTACAGATGAAAAAAAGCACGAGATTATATTTGCTAGTATTTCTTAATCTCTTCAGTGACCTTCGCGTGTTATCCATGGATTGCGAAAAGCGAAATGCTGTGCAGAGAAATACTAATTGCGTATTTCTTTCAAATAGGAATAAAAAAACATTGAAAAATAATCTTTTCCGAATGTTGGCTTGATAACAAAAGTAGGCACATTAGCATAGTTGCCAAATGAGTAGAGGAAACAATGAAAGAGAGATTATAAATGTAATTAATACAGCAAGTGGGAAGTATATGGATTTAAGAGTAACATATGCGCTTTAAAAATCCAATGACCTCTTGGAGGAGAAAAATGTACAAATGAATGAATATAATTAATGGTGAACTATGTCTTAAAATGTAGTTTGATGTTGCATAATTACTTCTACGGACATCAGAAAAAAGACAAATTGAAAATGAAAGCGTTTTCTTTGAAGAACAAAAATCTAATTGACATTATGTACAAAATGGTAAACCGTCTCGAAAAAATAATCTTTTTGCGCAAATAAATGAATTAAAAATTCCAAAATGGACGCCCAATGAACATTTATTCTCGAAATAAATATGTGAATAACCATGGAGTACAGCTGCTTTGTAGTTATGATACGCTATTATTTACTCACACGTGTTATGGCTGATGGAGTTTTCTGGGGCCTTTATTTCTTGACTAGACGAATGAGCCCGTTTAAAACGGCCTTTGAAAACAAACAATATAAAAATAAAACCAACAAACAAATGATAAAATTATAATATTTGAATAAGATTGGAAAGGGCTACAAATGAAAACAAAGGAATAGTTTTAAAAAATTAAGAGAAAACAGGCTTATACTTCAATAATATTATTTATAACGATGTTCCTTGTAAATACTCTTTCGTTTAACAGCAATATTGCCCTTAATTATCTTTATCCTTAACCCAAAATTTCAAATTGTTTGTCACGTGTTCTAGTTATAGCTACATACAGCCGTCCATGTGAAAAGCAATATTTAATAAGTAATCACAATCAATCCTTCAATTCCACTAAACAGCAGTTAAGAACAATCTCAATAGATATATCAATACACACGCGCATATACCATATTTATTTAGATAACAAAGTAATCGTTGTACAGTTGGTTACCCTATAATTGGATTGACGCGAATTAAAAATAAACAGCACGAAAAAAAATATTTTCATAATATCGGTTCTATTCAGATAATGCGAAGGCACAGCGCAAGCAACTGCCTTTAATATGCAGGAAGACTTCAATAAGACAACGAAGGCACGTTAAAGCATGGTCGAATTATTTAAAACATTAGCATGTTTTAAAATACGTAATTTACCGCATTTATCTATCCAGTACTAACGTATTAACGGGGAGCCCAACTTAATACGTAAGTACCGATTGATTTCTATCAAGATATCTGTTGTCTACAAAGGAATTATATCTCGTTTGACTGTTGCGCCACAAATGCAGAGGGTCAGAGAGGATATTGGCGAGCCTTTGGCTCGCTTTGTTTATATTGTAGTTGCCACCAGAAATTAAAATGTGATTGATTTTTCAATTGTTATCTATAACAAATCATTTAAATGTTAATTGGTTTCTTTTAATGTTCATCAAAATTAAAACATGATTTAAATGGTATTTGTTCGGTTTTTATGTTGGGCTCCCCGTTAATGCGTAAGTACCATCCATCCAATTTACGTAAATGAATATAGGTGCGGCCGCAATTAGTTATAGAGTAGGGGCAGCACTAATTGTTGTGGCAAGTGCTGCCATCTACCAGCCAGTTTGCATAACTAACTGATGTGACCGTCCTGCCAGACACCGACAAAGACGTCAAGCGTTTTCTTATAGTAGATTTTATCTACAAGTTCCTTATTTAAAACCGTTGCTACTAATGAAACTTATTCATCCATAGATACGTATAAATTTTGAAATACTATGACAATTACAATTACATTTAAATATAGTAATTTAAAATTAAGAAAGATTGTACCAGTATATGAAAAAATATGGGTCCACCTGGCTTTATACTTTATACCAAAACAAAATCTATTCTCTTATTATATCTGTCGACTAAGGAATTCATAATCCGGAATCGATTTTTAATCAAAGAGAAACAACTCTTGTCCCGTCTCTGTTTCTGTCAATCATCTGAAACAAATGGAGATAAATCAGTCGAATGCCTATAGAATTAATTTTAACTATGGGAAGTTTTGTGGTCATAGAAACAGTCATCTGTTTCCAATAAATAAAAGTTGTTGCGAATTTGAGTTTGCGAAATAGGCGATACCACAGTGGTTTGGATTCGGAAAGCGTTTTCCATTCTCCAAAGTTCCCATCAAACCGTTAAATAGGTAAGCACGGACAGTCGCCAACACTTAGGTATGCCTCTATGGCAAATTCCCCTCGTGTGCCATGTCAACCAAATTTTTGTTTTATTAATTCTCTCGCATATTCCTCAGTACCGACTCTGACATTGTTTTATCCCCGAGAAAATTTCATTACCATTCATGCCCAGTAACAATAAAATTATAATAAAAAGACTCCCGTCGAAAACTAATGAGACAGCTTTCGTTTAGGTTCATTCATCTATGCGTTATCATTTCAATCTCAGAGTTCGGGATTCGACAAATTCGGAGCGAAATACCTCGACGCAGTGGGCGTAACGAAATAGTATTGGATCCATGGAAACGTAGGTATAATTCCGCTTGTACCGGTGAATGAAATTTTATCCGTTTGGAATGAAAAACAAAAACTAAAAGCTTAGTCATTAAATAATGGAAACTGTCATGTATGGAGTAATAGTTTTATGAAAAACAATCAAAGCCGTTAAATTCTTATAACAATCCATCTTTTACGCTGGGCTATACACTTTTCTAAATTTAATCTTACGCAGACTTATAAGAGTAATTTGACTTGAATACGGTAAAACAATATCAATATATAAAATATAACGAGGAAAATACAAATTTATTCAGTAATAGCCATCAAATCGAAACAAATATTTTATACATTAACTGACACTTCATCGTTTCGTCAACCCCATATCCCCCCTCTCCCCATCTCTCCCTCCCCCTCTCCTCTTCTCTCCCCCATCTCTCTCCCTTCTCTATCCTGCCTCTCTCCTCTTTCAATCTCTTCCCCATTCTCTCCCTCCCCCTCTCCTCCTTTCACTTCCTCTGTCTCTCCTCCCCCTCAATCCCCCCTCGCCCTTTTTGTCCATTCTCTCTAATCCCCTCTCTTTCCTTCCCTTCATGGGTGTTTTTCTGCGTGGTCTTTTACTAGGATGGCCAAGTCAAGTCTTTCCTAGGTTTTTACCGCAATCACTGTCTTTTTATAGAAATTTTTCCAAATTTGTAATCTGGTGTTTTGCTTGTGTTTTTCTATTTTTTTATGGTCCTCATTCTCTCATTTGTAACTGTTGACGAAGGGTTAAATGTAAGAAGGGACTATATAGTCACAATTTCGCCCTAATAAAGTCATTTGTCTGTCTGTCTCTCCTTTTCCCCCTTTTTCTTTTTCCTCTCCCTCCCCTCCCCTTCTCCCACTCCTCTCTCCCTCCCATCCCTCCCTGCCTTTACTGGAGTTTATAATTCCCGAGTAGGACACCTTTCGTTTGGTTATTTGCGACTGGGTCCGCGGCGGATGAAAAAATAACACGGCCGTAACCGTGTGACGCGTGCTCGTGACGCTCGCTGCGAAACCCTATATAGCTTTCGCCATCCATTACTAACCCGGCGATACCAATCCGTGCGCGGACCAATGGACGCGAGCGGCGGAGATCGAGCGTAAAAATAAAAAGGAGCATCGAAACACACTTCCAATCAATTCGGATCCCGGAGGGGCATTAAACAGCCGCGCAGCGCTTCGCTTTGTCTCCTTCTAATGGGGAACCCGTCCGATGACCGAGGTCCTCCCCCCCATTCCTCCTTCCCTTGCTTGCTTCCTCTCTTCCGCCCCTCTTCGACCTTATCGCGCCCCACCTGCCCCTCATACCGCTGTATCGCTTGCTTGCCCCTGACGGATTTATGAGCTGTGGAACTCATCCCGATCGCAGTTCCAAAATTTCCCGACTGCCCCACGCACTCAAAAACCACGCCGGCGTTGCCATGGCTACGGATGTGCTCCACTTTGATCGGTCGATGAATCAACTCGCGTCCGGTCGAATGAGCATAACCGACGACAAATGAACGAAGCCGGCCGGAAAACCGTTGCTCGTTCCTTTTTTCCATTTCTGGTTTCGGTGTCTGATTTACTTACATTCCCTACTCTTTCCATGGAGGCGTATAGCCCAGTGCGGAGGCTTCCGGTTCCCGTGTAAATCAGCGCCTCTCTCCGGCCATTTACGTAACGAGCGACTAAGTGATTGGCGTCGAAAGTATTTACATTGTGTGGAGCGTCGCGCGGAGCAATTATCACCCTTCTGCGGGTCACGAATCACCCGTGACTGCTTCCTCCGATCAGAGGGCCGAAATTTCGCGAGAAACGATTTAATTGCCCCGCTATTCAAATGTAAATCGAATCTATCGAATAATCTGCCATTTTTTGTTTGTTTAGAGGTATTTAAGCCTTTCTTCATTAATAATTACCTTTAGGAGATAAAATATTGTTAAATCAATAACCTATCATTAGATTACTTAAACAGTATACGATTCGTCAGGAGTAATCATAAATTTACATGTAATATTACCTTTTGTTGTTTCACGCATAAATATTACCATACAAAAGCTGCTGTTTTTAAAATTGCTATTTTTGTGTTAGTAAAATGAAAACATGCATACGAGAGTTTTGGGATAACAATTGAAAAATTACTTGATCAGTACTCGAAATCCGCTAGATTCTTGACAGCATACTTTTAAAAAATTTTCTAAGTTAGTGTGAAGACATAATTACTGCCAAACCAACGATAGAAAGCGAAATTTTAAAAAAAATTCAAGCGGAGAAACAATATGGAAACTTTTTTAAATTTATTTGAATAAACCCAATAACAGTATTTTATTCTTTCTGCAAATCCTATATATAATTTTGGAAGTGTCCGTCCGACCGTCCGTCCACCCCTGTATCTCAGAAGCCCTTCGTCGTAGGGATATGCGGTAAACTGCATTTTGTTTCTACAAGATAGGAGGTCCCTAGAAAACTATTCTCATTTTCATAAAATCCCGGGTTCGAATCCAGGAGACTATTACAGGTAATCTCCGATTTACGTTGTTTCGATATAACGCCCTTTACAAATAGGGGACAGTTTCTCAGTTTTACATCGTTCGTCGTTTCTATATCCGATATAACGTCGAGCGAACCGCTGCAATGTATCGAATGCTTCTCCTATCAATCGCTAGGCAGATGAAGAATTCGAGTTAATCATTTAATTAGCTAATCCCTTTATAACCTACTAGCAGAAATACCCGGCGTTGCCCGGGGAAATTTGGTTCAAATCCGATCGGAATTCTAGATTGTATTTAAGAATCCACTCGGCCGCCGTGTTGAATAAAACGGGCAGAGAGAAGCAAAAACTACGTATGAATTATTTCTGGAAGCCCTCCACAATCGTACCAAATTTGATTCAAATCAATAGTAGGACTTGGGAAAATACGCGTAGTTAATGAGAACAGTTATTTTATTGAACAGTTTAGGCATCAGGACAGTTCAAAAAGAACTGTTCCATTCTTTCTGACATACAAAGTTATTTTTCTTTATGTACAATTAATATAAAACATTTGGGATTAAAAAGTAGCCTACGGCCTTCCTATTTGTGAAGAAAGTATCTGTTGAAAGTTTGATTACTCTAGCTTTAATGGTGTGGAAATGTATAGATGCACAAATAAACAAACAAACAAACAAACTTTCATAAATATATGAGATAAATATATGGGAAAACATGTCCGATTTACGTCGTTTCGATATACGTCGCCGGTTCTAGGAACATCCCCGACGTAAATCGGAGGTTACCTGTATATGTTCCCATAAGTTTACACGGGATTTTCGAGTTTTCAGAGTGCAGGGTTTTTTCCCTTCATTCGTTCAAATATGTAAATATGGACCGATGTTCTTCCTTTTTACTTTATTCGACGGCTAAAACTCTGTACTATCTCATTCTTGCAATGTTTACATGTTACATGGTAGAGATTTTCAGAAATACGCAATTGTTTTCGAAATTTTACGGATATTTCGTACACTTTCCGGACGTTGTCAAGGCGGCCGTCATTATTGCCTCCGATTCAATTAATACCAATTAAACCTTCAAATAGGTAAAATAAAAGCGTTATTCGCTTCGCACTTTTGTTTAAACATCGAAATTAATGATGCATAGCAACGTAAATATTTACGGATAATTATTCTGTTGACTTCATATGGGAAGCGTTATAACGATTTAATCAAAGCAGTTCATCTTCCCAATCTTCCTTTCATCTTTTGAATGTTAGAATCTTATCTCCTTGTAAGTAGAGCCATTATATTATACATTTATAATGTTTATTAATGCAAATAGGCTCACGCATAAATTTAAAATTAAATGAGAATAGGGACATACGTTATTTTTTAACACATTACATGGTTAGCTTCTCTTCATTGATAATCAAATTAACCGGTTGCATTGATTCTTATATAAAAAACAAAGGACATATTATTCATTAATGAGAAACATAGAAAATTATAAACATAAATGTTCGTGATCAATTACTGTGTAGCATTAATATCCTCCCTAATATGCCTTGAAATGCAGATTTTTGACTGACTTGTTGGTTATTCTCCCGAATGGCTGTGGAAAATAGACGGAAGATTTAACACACAACTTCATAAACAAAGCTGGAAAGATATGCTCTATTTTTGCCACCAATCGCACCAGTTGAAACCGGACAGCGGTCAGAGGCAGAGGCCCTTTACTTAAAGAAATCTCTTGCGGAAGGAATTGAATTGAACTATATGATCGTACGACTTGAGCGCATAGTCCGATAATATTATTTACTAAAAAGAATATGTCAAACTTTAGCATAGATAGAAACGTAAATATTTACGGATAATCATTCAGTTAGCTGCTTATGGGAAGCGTTTATAACGATTTATTCAAAGCGGGTGAATCTTCATTTCATCATTTGAATGCTGGAATCTTAGCTTTTTGTCAGTAAAACCTTTATATTATACATCTATAATGCTTATTAACGCAAACAGTCTCACGCATAAATTTCAAATTAGATGAGAATAGGGACACACTTTATTTTTTGACACATTACATGGTAATCTTCTCTTCATTGAGATAATGCAAGAGGAAAATATACTTCTGTGGAGTTGTCTTAAGCATTGTTTACATTCCTCTATAAACTGATCTTACCATTTCAATTACCCTTTTATTTTCCACTTGAATTCCAGTATTTCATGCATTAAACGTTTAAATTGAGGTATTTCGAACTGTAGGCGGAAAATGATGAAGAGAATTTAAGAAAATATTTTATTCAAAATGTTTCATAACCGAAGATTGTAGGTCAATACTTCACTATTTTTATCACAATAAGAATGAAAGCCTGCAGGTCGAATTTTAGCGGCTTGCAGGGTATTTATGTAAATGTGAATAGGGGACCTTGAAATCGCCAAGGGTTGGATGAACTTTAAGAAACCTAATGCAGGTGCAACGAACGAGCGCAATTTAGGAAATTTGAACAAAGACTCGAATAGTTAAAAAATGTTTGTGTTTTTTCCTCTCTTGGCAAATTTGAAAAAGCATATCTCCGACCAAGACATTTAGCACGTTCTCTGTCTGACGCCTCTTAACTCGGGTTCGGGGGTAAGATATGAGACTTCTTTCTTTGTCCAAATGTTATCGCATGACATTTTCTGCCTCCTTTCTAATCTACCGTCATGGTCATTTGGTGCCAAAATTTCAGTGAAGTTCGGTTATTTTTATAATTTTTTTAATTTGGTTATTTCGAGAGAGTATTATTTACATAAAATTTAAAACGAAGAGAACACGCCTAAAATGTATTCGAATGCACCCAATTCCATGCAAAATAATGGATTAAGGTATGCAAATCAAATTAACTTTAGCTGACGTTGGTAACATGTCGCAGGACAGCGTAAAATCATCCCGAGCGTGAAATAACATATCACATAACGAAGGTAACGCTACTTGCATCTTCTGCGTGCGATATGCAACCCCTCAACGCCGAGGGACGTGTCTTGCACGCCCAACAAGAACTTCGTATGTCGCCGAGCTACGTGTCCTGCACGTCCGAGGTAGTGCTTGCTTTATTTCCTGTTTAACTCACTTAATATATCACATATCTATAAACCTATAATACCTGTTGAAAGAGAAAATTTTGGGCTTTCCTGTAATGCATTTAAAATAATTTTACTACTGTTCATATATTTTATAATCTACGTCAAAGTTTGCGATGAAATTTTTGTTTTTCTCGCAGAAAATACGGAGCGTCACCACTTTTTATTGTCTATTGACGCAAGGGATATTTGTAAATCTTAATAATCATTATACATTTTGAAAGAGGAATCTTTGACTTTTCTACTAATGCATATATTGTAATTTTAGTGTACTTTTATAATCTACGTTAAAGTTTGCAATGAAATTTTCATTTTTGCCCTGAAAAATCAGTGCGCCACCACATTTTATTGTCTATTGACGCAAAGGATATTCGTAAATCTTAATAACCTTTATATATTTTGGAAGAGGAATTTTGATCTTTCTAGTAATGTATATCTTGTAATTTTAACATAGGTTTTATAATCTACGTGAAAGTTTGCTGTGAAATTTTCGTTTTTTGCGGCGAAAATTCGCTAATTAAATAAGGGAGATTCGTCAATCTAAATACGATATATGTACTTTGCTAGAGGATGCTTTGGCCTCTTCAATAATGCACGAGCTGTAATTTTTCTATTGTTCTAACATTTTATAATCAACGTGAAAGTTTGCGGTGAAATATTCGTTTCTGCACTGAAAAGTTGGAGCGCAACCATGTACTTTTGTCTAAATACGCAAGGCGTATTCGTCCACCTGAATCAGCTATACATACTTTGATAGAGGAAGCTTTGACCTCTTCAGTAATGTAGGATCTGTAATTTTACTTTCATTCTAACATTTTATAATCAACATGAAAATTTTCGGTGAATGCTTCGTTTTTGCACTGAAAAGTTACATTATAAATCTAAAGTCTGTGCTCAGTCTTCTTGTTTGAAGAACGAATCGTTCTGCGTTGGGTTGGTGTGATGAAGAATGCGATTAGTAAAGAAAAGAAGTATTTATTTACAGAAGAGATAAAGAGAAAGAAATGTAAAGAGAGGAAATGGTGAAAGAGGAAAAGAGGTGAAGACGGATAGAAAGTGATGGGGAAAGGGGAGAGGAGGGTGAAAGAAAGGAACAAGAGAATATGAGGGAGAAAAATAGGGATGGAGAGGAGGGGAGGGAGAAAAGAGGGGAAAGAGTGATGGAGGGAGGGGAAGAAGTAAGGAGGAGGGAGTGGGAAGAGGACGGAGAAAGACAGGAGAGGTAAGGAGGAGAAGGGATAGAGATATTGGAGGAGAGAGGAGGAAGAGAGAAGATAATGGAGAAGAGAGAGAGGGGGGGGATTAGGGGAAAAAAGAGGAGAGGAGAAAGAAGAAAGAGAGTAGATTAGAGAGAAAGAGAGGAAGGGGTAAAATAGAGGAAAGAGCAGCAGATACTATATTAGAGAATTTTTCCTGCGTCTCAGTTTTCTCCTTCTCAAATAGGCACCTTTCCTCATGCTTCCTCTGGTCACTACATCGTCCCACGCTTGCTTATCCCTAAACACATTTTTATTTTTATGACCGCGCATTGAGTTCCCGGCGTCTCACCCATTCTGGTGGGACAAGATGTGCCCGGGGGCGGGGCGAGGGCTTCGGGGGCGGCGGTGTTTTCAACAGCAGCCGGTGCATATGAAAATCTCTGGAGAGAGATAAGAGCGAACCAGAAAAAATAAGAATCAGTCTGGAGAGCACCTTCCTACGTCATTTCCGCTTTAGAAAAGTGTTTTTGAGGAGAAATGGAAAATGGATGGGTTGGGCGCACCTTTCGGCGCCTTCAGTGAATAGAGTGCTAGGGGTCCTACGATCCGTTAAACAATTCTCTTGGTATAGAACAGCGGTTCACATACTTTTTTTTCGCGTACCACCAAAAACATGACAAAATTTCCTCGTACCACATACTTAGTACTAGTAAGTATGAATGTAGTAGTGAATGTGGCACCAAACTCACGTACCACAATTGATCTGTCCCTGCTTCTTCCTATTCGAAGCAGGTGTTCTGCTGCTTTTCACTCTGCTCGCGTACCACTGGCAAAAGCTTCACGTATCACTAGTGGTACGCGTACCATAGTTTGGGAACCGCTGGTATAGAACTTGGAGTGCTTATATATTACTACGGGTGGCCAAATAACGGGGTCGGCCTATCTAACGTCTGAAACGTACAGCATTTTTAACAGTAATACGTATTATGTCATAATATGCCATATATTCTTTCAATTTTTATTAAGCAATTATTGCCTTGACTTACCTTTATTTGATTTGCGCAAGAGAGTGTACATATTTACAAACAAAGGCGTTTTTAAAACGTTAATTGAGTAAAAGTGGAAAACATTAATCGCCTAATAAAGTGTCTAAAGTCTTCAAAAATATATTAGGATATTATATTAGGAGCATTGTCAACTGAAATTTAAATCTATTACCATCATTCTTTCGTCTCAAATTATTCATTTGTTTTCACTGGCTAAACTTTGTGTGCACGAAAGAAATAATAACTTATTTACAATAACTTCTTCGTCACAAAATATGCATTGCGTTTCATATCTTTCATTTAGTTTTCCAATTCTTTCTTTCTTTCTGTGTATAACGCTCTTAGAATCTTTCAATATCTCAGCACTGGAAGCAGCTAGAGATATTAAATTTGGTGTGTTCTTAGACCACCACATTAACTACTAGAAAATGTTATTACTTTTACATAAATTGTCATAGGTTCGATTCCAGAAATCCTATCGTATTGCCATTTAAAAGCACGGGAATAAACTATTTTGACCGTGCAGACATTTTTCCTTTTGCTCATTAACATATCTAAATATTAACTTAGAAACTTCAAACAACAACTAAAAGACGAAAGAAATTTTAATTTATTTTATTGTATAGGTCTTTTATTGTATCTGAGCCTTGTTTACAAAATGCGTAAAAGTGCGTATTTTTGTGATTTTAACGCTTAATCTAGCATGAGTTTCTATACAACCTTTATTGTTTTACTATTAATTCATCAAGTCACTACCATCTTCCAAAGCTTATTTTTCTTCAAAGAAGCGAACAAGAAGAAGTGTATTGTGTTATCAATTAGAATAACCAAATTAAAGCATTTAACGAAAGGTAAAGTGCACAAAGTGTCATCTATTATTACGATATTAACATAAATTTCCTATAATATATTTTGAAGGGTGTGTTTGTTGGTTTGTGTTTTTTTGTGTTTGTTCATGGAACTCCTCCTAAACGAGAAAAGCTAGAATAACCAAATTTGGTACGATTATTCCTTACATCCTAACTTAGTGAACGGTCAAGGTTTGGTCAACAAGGATTAAACAGTGCTGCCAATATAGGGGATTAACATTTCTCCGTAAGATAAAACGTCCCGCGCACCAACTCCAGGGCCGGAGGGCTTACCCGCGCTTGGGCTTGTTTCGATTAACTGGGACCACATTTAAAAGTGACCGCGAAGCTGACCCCTCGACCGTCAATAACTCGGGTAAGACGCCCACACCTCGAGACCCATCCTCAAATCCGAGCTCAGGTGTCTTCATCCTCTCAGCAGGGGGGAACTAGCCGACCACGTCTTTTGCAATAAAATTTAAACTATTTTATGTTGTTAACTTAGTGCGATTGTGACTCGAGCAACATATTCGGGTGAATGCGCTGATCAAGAGCGTCTTTTTAACGGAATTCTACGATAAATAATAACATATTTACGCTCACATCTAATCTTGACGCCAAGGAATACCAACTTCTTAAGATTTTCGGACGGGATTGTAATGAAAGCAGACATTCGCGAGACGGTGCGGAGGGTGTAACTCTTGGTTGTTATATGGTGTTAGATGGGAGAAAAGGGAAACCGCTTATAGCTAAAGTAACTCTTGGTTGTTATATGGTGTTAGATGGGAGGAAAGGGAAACCGCTCATAACTAAAGTAACTCTTGGATGTTATATGGTGTTAGATGGGAGGAAAGGGAAACCGCTCATAACTAAAACGCTTTACAACCTTTTTCAATCAAACTTTCAGGAATCACTTGACCATTCAACTTTTCAATTTGAAACTGCTCGCCGTGTACATAGTAGTTCTGGGTTTGACTTTAGGAGCATATCTTTTCTCCATTTGAATAACATGGGCAGAGCTGAATCGAAGCGAGGCCTTTGTTCTTTAGCATTTTCAAATATCTTAAAAATGAGATTTCGACGCGTTATTTTCACAGTTATGCCGAAAAAAGTATGGAAATAAATTTCCATACCGTAGAAATTCAAATCTCTTTAGAAAAAAGCCAAAAATTAGCTTTAATTAATATTTTTCCTAATTTTTTACGAATTTATTCAATTCGTCATGATAAAATCGTTTTTTATATGTCCATGATTATTATTACTCTCTGGAACATTCGATTGTGTGGATTTTATATTCTTTTTGCGTTTTGGTGTACATAAAATTTGGTATCATTAATTTTTATTTTATTTTAACGTAATATTCAATTCACGCCTACCCGTCATATTTCACGGGAAATTACGCTAGTCACTTATAATAATAGACAATTTTTTGTTGTTTGGTTGGTGATCATAGAAAAAAGCGATTAACTAGATAAAAGCGTTACACCCTCCGCACCGTCTCGCGAATGTCTGCTTTCATTACAATCCCGTCCGAAAAATCTAAAGAGGTTGGTATTCCTTGACGTCAAGATTAGATGTGAGCGTAAATATGTTATTATTTATAGTAGAATTCCGTTAAAAATACGCATTCACCCGAATTTTTTGCTTGAGTCACAATCGCACTAAGTTAACAACATAAAATAGTTTAAATTTTATTGCAAAAGACGTGGTCGGCTAGTGCCCCCCTGCTGAGAGGGTGAAGACACCTGAGCTCGGATTTGAGGATGGATCTCGAGGTATGGGCCTCTAACCCGAGTTAATGACGGTCGAGGGGTCAGCTTCGCGGTCACTTTTAAATGTGGTCCCAGTTAGTCGACATAAGCCAGCGCTTGTGTTAAAAGAGCTAGCCTTGCTAATCGCACCTTACTTGAAAATTATATTCGAAAAATCCGTTGCACATGGTACCATTCCGAAAGACTGGAAACTAGTATACGTAATGCCCATCCACAAAGGCGGTGATAAAGAGAACCCCGAAAATTACATACCGATCTCTTTGACGTCATTATCGTGTAAGATTCTAGAACATGTAATCGTTAGCTCTGTTCTACTTTATTTAGATGGTCGTTCTTCGCTAAGTAAAAACCAACACGGGTTTCGGAAAGGTAGGTAATGCGAAACGCAGCTTGCCCTGTTCGTAAACGATTTGTTGCAATGCGGAGAGAAAAAACTCAGGTTGATGCCATTTTCATTGATTTTAAAAAAGCGTTTGACAAAGTACCCCATAATAAATTAGTAGGAAAACTAGGAAAGTAGAGCATAAACACTAATACCGTCAGTTGGGTAAATGACTTCCTCTACAACAGAAAACAGATAGTAGTTATTGATGAGAAATCTTCATACCCGGTAAAAGTCGCATCAGATGTTCCACAGGGTAGTGTCATAGGCCCACTACTATCCCTGATATATATATATATATATATATAAACGATCTCTGCTCGGTAGTTCGCTGTAAAATAAGACTTTTCGCAGATGACACCGTTTTATATAAGGAGATAATGAGCTAGGATGACCAAAAATCACTCCAGGAAGATTTAAAAGGCCCTTTCAGCATGGTGTCAAGATTGGAAAGTCGAAATTAATCACAGAAAATGTTCCCTGTTGAGTTTCTGGAAGAGTAAGAACAATGAATTAGACTCGGAGTATAGAATTGATAGATTGTATATCCAATCTGCGGAGTACGTTAAATATTTAGGAGTGACCATTTTTCGTGATCTATAATGGAATATGCATATTCGAAGGATCGTAGGCGCAGCTAATAAGAAATTGGGCTTCGTAGGCAGAATAGTAAGAAGTAGCACAGAACAGGTACGAGAAACGTGTTATTTATCATTGGTCAGATCTCAGGTCGAATACGCTTCCAGCATATGGGATCCGTACGAAAAGGGACAGATACTTGAGTTAGAAAGAATCCAACGCAGAGCAGCCAGATTCGTTAAGAAAAATACGAACAAAAATTAAGCGTCACATCACTCTTGAAGGAGTTGAATTGGATGCCGCTAGAGGGCCGCAGAATTAGCGCTAGCTTGAGGCTTCTGGAGAAATTTAGGTCGGAAGTTCTCTTAGAGGAGGTCTCAGGAATATTAGAGGCACCTACGTAAATGAGAAGGCACGATCAGGAGGATAAAATACAAGAGATCGACAGTAGGACCGAGCGATATCAGGGCTCGTTTTCCCCAAGGACCGTACGGGATCATAATAGGAGAGTGATTCCCAGGAGAGACGTTATTAGGTAGGTTTTGATGCGCTGCACCCCCTGCTACCCACCAGTCTGGTGATTTGCAGGGTATCATGTAGATGTATGAATCCATTTCTTGACTTGCAAGGTATTCTTCCTTTAAGCATCAAAATACGTAAATATAGACCGAGTTTTTTCGTTTTTGCTTTATTCGACGAATAAAGTTCTATACTACCTTATTCCTCCGAAGTTTACATGTTAAACGGTCGAAGTTTTCAGAAATACGCTATTTGTTTCGAAATTTTGTGGATTTTTCGTACCCCTCCCGGGCGTTGCCAAGGCGGCCGTCATTGTTACCTCTGATTCAATTAGCTTCAATGAAGCTTATAAATAGACGAATGTTTAGCGTTACTTGCTTCGCACCTTTGTTTAAGCAACGAAACGATCGATGTATATGGATAGCAACGTAAATAGATACTGATTATTATTCAGAAAGCGTTTATTGATGAAAGTAATTGAACCTTCTTTCGTCTATTGAATAATAAAATCTTACATTTTTGTAGGTAAAATAATTTTATTCTACATTATAATGTTTATTAACGTTAATAGGCTCACGTATCTGATGTACATTTACCGTAGCCAATGTTCAATCATGGACAACTGTACGTTACTTTTTCACGGGTTTTTTGTTTACAAGACATAAATGTAAACATTTCATAGGCATAATTACACAAGAAATGAAGCTGGATTTGGCGAAAGTGATACAATGGGAAATACAATTATCGTTATATTTGAATGCAATATTTTCGGGAACGGTTTGCTAAAAGCAAATATGATTCATTGTTAAGAAAAGCTAATTGTAATTTAAAAAGTATCTACTATATAGGTATTTTAAAGAGTTTGTATGTTGTGCTGTAGTAGCTTCCCTAAATTGATTGAAATTCAACGGGAAATTCTGCTTGTATTATATAAAAACAATACACAGGGACGAACTTTATCTCCATCTTTTCACATGGTCAACTCAATGTGGCACCCGAAAAAATTAAAATATTTTAGCATCATTCAAACTTGCAATGCCAGTTGCTTCAAAATGACCGCTTTTTTTTAATAAAGCTTTAAAAATTAATTTTATTGCTATCAGTATGTTATAATTTTTAATGTTAGCCGTCATACGACGGGTTATTATTCTAGTTTCTATAATAAAAGCCTAGATGTATTTGTGTATTACGCTGGACAATGAACTTTTCGACGTGCAGGCTTTCATTCTTTTTTTAGATTAAAATTAGAAATAATTGACCTACAAACTTCGGATGTAAACCATTTCTAAGAAAACATTATAACGGTTCTTATTCTGTTCGTCTTTTTCCGCCTACAGTTCGAAATCGCTCAATTTAAACGTTTAATTCACACAGTTTGAGGAAATCTAGCCATTTTAAAGGGATGTTGCCTTGCCTACCAGTTCCATTGTTAGACCTCGATATCATATTGTTATTTCAATACTTATGGGTGTAAAGGTGCTTTCATTGCTTTTAATACGAGAGAGAGGGAGGGGGAGACAGAGAAGGAGAGGGAGGTAGAGGAAGAGGAAGAGAGAGGGAAAGGAGAGGGGAAGAGAGTGGGAGAGGGGGAATGAAGGAGAAGGAAATGACTTTCAATACAATCTATGATTCTGATGCCAATTTGATCTCCATAAATAGATTGAACGATCGAATCTTTACTCCCGTTGATATTTCAACCGGCATTACACTAGTAATAAATAAGTGCGAACAGAAATACAATATATTCTCGTAATTACGGCAAATAATATACATGGATTGCTACGAATACTGTGTCATGAAAATTAATAATGGAAGTATTTTTCAGTTTGAATTGTAGGTATTAAGATTTTTGTTAGAATCTATTAATAATTTGTCCAGCCTCTGTCACGCTCAGGGGCGTTTTTATTGGTTGTCAATCAGAGATCGGGATAAACTGTATACCTTGGTTACGTTGCTGTTCACATTGGTTACATATGTATTTATCTAACGTGAACGGATAATTTTAAAACAATTTTAAAGTAAGTATACGAAATTTTAGTTTTTTCGTTATATTAGTAAATTAATATTCCAACTATTGAGAACATTTATCGTCTTCATACATGTTTCAAATGTAAAAGCTGTGGTATATCTTTTTTTGCTAGTTTTGTTTTGGTTATCTGTTTTGCTTAATGCGAAATTTTCATTTGTTCTTTCGAGACATTTTATAATAAGTATAGAACATTTAAGTATTATGGAAAATTGATGGTTAAGGGCAGTGATAGACAAACTTTAAGTTCTATAATGTATATATAAAATAGGCTAGTCTTAAATATTCTATTTATATTATAAAATAAAACAAATAAATAGCAAAAAGTATTTAAGTACAGTAAAAAAGACACCGTTTTCCTGGTCTTACACTTACCATATCAAAGCAGCTTTGTGGAACTGCCTCCCCCTGGCAAATTAATTAAATCTTATTTCACAAGCTGAAAAATCGTGTTATAAAGAAAAATTACCGAAATTTCAGTTTAATATCAAGTTTTAATGTACAATAAGAAGGGTATGAATTTTTTACTTTGTACACGACTTTTTCCCGAAGTCTATCCCAAGAGCGATTTTTCAATTTTGTATTAAAATCGTAAGATCCAGAAATTTCAAAGCTGTAAAACCTTCACTGCAAAAACTCGCGCCGGGGTTTGGTTATAAATGTTGTGCTCTTGTGTACCATAGTGATTTATTACAGTCTAATGGTTCTATTTTTCGTCAAAAATTGTGCTTACGTGTAAGTACTACATGTTACTAAAGTGGCATGAGTCTACAATAATAATGTACAGAAAAATATGCAGAGGAAGTAATTGGAAGGAATAAATACGGAAATGTAACTAAATAATGGTGCCATCATACAGGGATATCATTGCACTAATTCGCTATGGAGAGCTTTGGCCTCTTATATAATGTAAATTTTAATATTCACGATATTAGTTCATTATTGACGGCCGTGGGGAGAACTATAGGTACATAAGACTGGAGACCACGGTTGAGAAAACGTAAATTTAACATAAATTAAAAGACCCGTGGGTATTCTGGAGTATAGCGAGTGTTCAGTAAATGAAAGCTAAAGGTGTCCAACATAAGAGACAACCAACACTTAAAAGACTTATTAAACTGTAAAACATTAGCATCAATATTATTTTAATGGTATAGAGTATATTTACATATTCCCTTGTCTATTAGACTGTGTTATCGAAATTCATACTCTCCGAGCCAGTGGCGCGCACACGGGGGGATCCACCGTGCCCGTACACCCCCCCCCCCCTTGGAAAATTGTGATTTTTCTCAACTGTGGAAACATATATCGTTATTTTAAATTTGGGTTCATGGGCTCCGTCAGAAAGGAATAGGAGACTGTTTGCCCCTTTTGTTTTTAAATTAAATATATTTAATAATGCAATACGCGACATTGATATAACCTGCATACAACTTTTGTGCTTGTCATATATTTCGGACCCCTCCTCAAGAGAATACTGTGTTCGCTGCTGCTCCGAGCATGTATTTAGACGATCAAATTTTGAGGAGCCTTTACTCAAAAAAAATACCAGCGGCCTCCATTCTAGGCGCAAGACAGCATACTACGGTTTCTCCATCTACAGTAATACCCCGCTATACGTCGGATATGCGTTCCCGAAAAATGCGACTTATAATGAAACAACTTATAGCGAAACAAAAATTCCCATAAGTACTATGATAAAAGTTAGGGGTCACGTTCATGGCGGATATTTTGTGACACATTTTTGTCCCAAATAATACCGATCAAAACAGTACATTGTACATACTATGTTACCACTGTGTTTACCACTCATTGCTAATCGGGTTTAATATACATTTAATTGTAACAACGAGTAACCAATTGCAATAATAAAATCAGAAATCACCGAAAATAATTGTACATAATGTGATGCAGTAGAAAATTTTTTTCTTTACGTACACGCACATTGATACGCACGTTAGAGTAATTTTGAAGCAGATTTCGCAATCCAAAGTATATCCAATATCTCATGAGATATCAACGCAAACGTAAACCGGGATGAAACGACACAAAAAATGTTAGACAAAACTGTTTACAAAGCTCTCTTATAGCTGACTGTCGCTCAGAAATAGGTTTTTACCCATCGTCATTAAAATTGGGATATTCTCTTTTATCCCCTGTATATCTTGTGAACCACCTAACCCATCGTGATCTCTCAAACACATGACCAGCAAATGTTTATTCTGAGTATGATTTTAAAGCGAATTGATAAACACGAAATTAAATTAATTCATATATAATAAACATGAAATTAAAAGCCGAATAGAGGATTTTATTGTTATAGTTATAATTTATGCACCGCAATTGGAATTTCTGAAATTTTGCTTTTAGCATTTCTCAAACGACGTAGGTATATGAGAAACGACACAACTTATAACGAAAATGTTCCTTAATTGATTGGCGACGTATATGCGAAACAACGTATAGCGGGGTTTTACTGTACTGTGTTCTAGAGACGCGAAACCCGTAAATTGACTGAGAATTAGAGATTACTTTTATCTTTAACAAAACTATTCACTCCTACACCTATAAGAGGTATTGTTAGTTTATCAAGTTTTTATTCACTGCACTTACCCAAAAGAGCGACGAGACAATTATCTAAGCCCTCTTTTTAGCGGATCGTCTTTTTTTATACTTTTAGACCTCCCGTTACAACCCGTTTCAACCGAAGCCAATGCATTGCACCCTACTTGAAAGAGCCCCATTCGACTAAACCCATTCCACTGCTTGTTTTTACTATTAAGTGTTAGCGTCCATGCAACAGCTGTGTCTGGGTTAAATGCTGCTCGCCGACTACTCCTCTTCCAAAGGACGCACTCATGCCGACCACTCGGAAGGAGAGATAGAAGCTGGAGGGCACACAATAAGAACATCTCAGACTCACAAGAGAGAGTGTCATTCAATCCTTATCTTTTTTTGAAAAAATGTATTTTTTCTTCCGTTTTTTCTTTTCTCCTTCATTAATCTCCATTCTTTTTTTCTTTGCCTCGCTCTTTCGCTCACTCCATTCACTCAACCCATTCCTCTTCTTTTCCTCCTTTCTTATATCCTTCTTTCTCTCTATCTCTTCTCCCTATCTTCCTCTTCCCTTCATTTTCTAACCTCATATTCTCTGTTCCCCACCATTTTTTGCATTTCCCTTTTTAACTCATTTTTTTCCCTTTTCTCCCATCATTTCATTATTTCTCCCTCCGACTTTGTCTTTCTTACTCTCATTCTCTCCCTTTTTTACCTCTTTTTATTCCGCTCTTCATCTTTCAAATCTCTCGCACTTCTTCCGTCTTCATGCTCACAAATCAATTCCCCTCTCGTTAGCCTCCAACTCCCTTAGCTACCGTTTCGTCCTCTACCGCTCCCTCTCCTCTCCTCTTCTCCTCTCCTCTCTTCTCCTCTCCTCTCTTCTCCTCTCCTCTCTTCTCCTCTCCTCTCTTCTCCTCTCCTCTCTTCTCCTCTCCTCTTCACGCGTGACGTGATGTTGGAAGGAGAGAAAGAAAGAGATGGGAAAAATGCTCGCTCGATAATCGGCGCCCACCAGAAAAGACTCGGAGGGCAAAGTAGGAGGGGCAGAGTGGAAAGAGAGAGAGAGAGAGAGAGAGAGATAGTGGTTAGCCTGTTAGCGCCACCTGCTGCGATATATCGACTCGAGTCAGAACCTTAAGACAGAGACAACGCGAGTGGTTCGCTCTCAGACTGCTTTTATTTCTACGATTCCTTTATATAACATTTTATTTCTTGCGAAACGAGCAGGAAATCTTTTCATTCCACCCATAGGCCATATTGCTATTGAGAACAGCTCCGAAGAAAGTAGAAGAGCGTGATCATTTGGAGAAAATTCGCTTTAAATATGTTCATCATTCTAATTTCGTAAGAGAATAAGTATTCTCTGAATTTTAATTTTTAATCAAATTTATCATTTTACAATTATAAGTGTTACTAAATAGATTAGAATCAACATTACGGCGTATTTTTGTCATTATTGAGATCCAAATACATTCATAGTAGCGGTGATTTTGCCATGCTGTTGGGCGTTAGTTAATAAAATCCCCTGGTGCACTCAACCACGTTCCACACACGTCCGATGACTGCCTCACTCGAGTGCTCATCTTTCGAGTTCATTGATATATTAAAATTGCCTAGACTAACAAATGCAACGCTTATATACCTGATTATGTGCACTGTATGCTGTATAAAGATACACTTAGGTAATGCTAAAGATTTTACAATGGAGTATATCAGTAATTTACCATTAAGAGTATATTCCATAATAAAAATCATATTCTGTGAAATGTTCCTTTCTATGCCCATCTTACATATCGTACAATTAATGAATCTATTTCCACCCTTTTATTAGTACAAAGATGATAAGGAAGGTTTAAATCTTCTCCAAGAAGTCTTTTACATCGAAGCATTTATGCGGCTGTAATGATGTTTTAATTTTAAAAATCGTTATTCACAGATATTTGTAAATTAAAAAAAAACAATTTTGAATAAAAAAAACAATACTTGAGTAAACTTTAGTATAAAATTTGCCCAAATTTCATTTGCTATTTTCTCGCCCAGATTTTCTTACAAATAAAGTTCTTCGTAAGACACCGAGGTAAAGAATAAAACATAATATAGGTACGAAATTAATTTGAAATCCGAAAAATGTATTAGCATCAAACAACAGAGAATTCTATCTCAAAGTCTCAAAGCACATTTTATATTTCAGTAAAATTTTGAGAAGGTGGCTATTGTTATACTTCTCTACTCCGTGCAATCTTTCATATCCACACAACACCGTTCGTATAGGTTCATCATATTATACCAATGAAAATATAACATTGAAGTTATAGGTATAGGTAGTAACTGAAGTTCTTTAAGAATTTTTTTAAAAGAAGATTTATGGAATAGTTAGCAACCTCGCAATGGCGTACTTCAGAATGGGACGCAGGTATTCAAAACAAAGTGCACGAGAGCGATATTTTTTAGAAAGTGCAGGCTCTATATGAGGAAACGCTTTCCGATATTAAATCGTAAAATCAAATCGATGCTCTATAATCTCTTCGTCGCTGCATTTCTGAAATCTCTCAGAGAAATTCGATTATATCCGCCACGCATCCTCGAAGGACGATTCACCGCACTGGCCACAGATCCAGAAACCAGAATCCTTGGAAGCGATATCGGACAAGCCTCAAACCCGTACATCCATCGGGGCCATGATTTCCCACGAGAAGTGCGAGAATAGTCTGCCTGCCTCCGGGATGGGGCAGTGCGGTCGGGTGGGAAGATATGAGGGTGGACGACGCCCCAGAGGCCCCTCTCTCTCTCTTTTTCTGTGGAACGAAAGTAAGTGACCATTCTTCTCTCCTATCCATCTATCCTCTTCTTTTCACTTTGCCCTCCTGCCCCTCTCTCATAAGCATTTTTTATCTCTTTCTTGGGTGGCGGGGGCATACAATATGTGTTATCTTGTTGCCAAATTCGCTCAAACGTGGCCACATGTTGCGTATCGACTGGAGAAATATCGACGAAATTATATTTTTCATAAAACACATTATTTTTCAATCTAAATATGGAGGTAATTGGGCATATTTTATTTTTTTTAAATCTGATGTGGCCAACACATGACTTTCTCCATATTTGGGGTATAGATATTTAAATTACTTATTATGAATAGCCTTATGAGGCAAAATTATTATTTCGTATCGGAAAAGAATACAGTCATTCTTATTGCCGTAAATTATATTTTTAATATGTTTACAGAATTCACCGCTACATGGTGTTCCCGCTGTATACTGAAAATTACGAGAAAAACTTGAATATCTCCGAAGTGGATGGTCTACGAAAATTTGTTTCAAACAAAACTTGGAAGAAATATTATTCCCTACAACTTCCTCACTAAGATATCCAATAAGGACGTTTTTAAAGAGATATTTGACGGAAGCCGAAAACCGATTATTTATAAATAATTCCTAAAAGATAACTGCTATGGAAAATGGTTTCAAATGAAAGTTGTAGAAAATTACATTATCTATAACATTTGTATAGAATTGTATATACCATAATGATGTTTTAACGGAGAAATATCGCAAAAACCGAATCGGGTTTCGAATAAACCTCGACTTCCGGTTAACCGTTATTGTCCAAAAACTAATCATTTCTTTGTGCTCACGCTAAAGTGTTATATATGAAATTTGGTGTTAATATGACAAGTACTTTTTGAGTTAGAGCGCCCAAATTCACACACACACACATCATTCCGAAAATAGTCTAAGCGTGTTCTAGGGACCTCAAAACGTATTTCCGTTGAAATCTCGAAGTCGATATTTTTCGTGATCACAATATTTTCCCATGGAGAAAGTAAAAATGGAGTTTTGAAGTTGAATACTAACTATACTTATAATTTGACATTCATTTTAAGGGAAATACAGTTTTTGCAGTATGTCGTGAAGGTGCTGTGAAATATATGCCAAGTGCTGGAAATTTGGTTAACTGGTAGCCCAAAATATGATCAGCATCGAAATCAGCTAGGTCACCGCGGATCTTGAATTCTGGATTTCTGTGATTGGCGAGGTATTTGAACAATGCCTCAGAGCAGCGGAAACAATGGTGTCACTTAGCAACGTATTTAACAAATTTAGAAAGAAATAAAAATATCTTTTAAGCTATCGGTCTTATGAAAAAATGTTTCAAACAAAATCTGTATAATATTATATTATCAATAACTTTTATAATAATAATGTTTATTAAAATTGAGTTTTAAAGGAGATATGTGGGAAAACGAAAAAATCGCCAGAATAAACATTCACTTTTCTTGGGTCAGTTTCAGCTAAAACATTTTCAAATCTTCATTTTCAAAAGAAAATTTTAAGTACAGAGTTATGTGCTGTTCTGATAGATAGTTTTTGAGTTAGAGCGCCCACAAAATTTCTTTCACATGCACATAAACGCACAAACAGGCATCATCGCAAAAATAATAAGAAACGCGTCCTAAGGACCTCAAAAAGGTATATATCTATTGAAAATTCGAAATCGATTTTTTTCACTAACTTTGCTCCAAAAATCAAAATAAAGAATTAAAATATTTCAGTTGTATTCAAATGAGTCTTTTATAAAGGTTTAATATAAAGTTTTTGCTGACTGAGCAGTTTATTTTATTTAAATGATACTATATATTTTAGTCATAGATGCAGAGAGATAGGAGACAAGTTAGGGAAGTGTACAACGTATCGTGCAATAGTGTATTTGAAAGAAATTATATAACTCTACATAAGCGAAATAGCGTTTTAAAGTTCCTTTCTTTATCATGAGTAATCAATTTTCTTCCTATTTAATAATATTGCATGCACACCTAAGGAAATTAAACGTTTGCTAGCAACAATGAAGAAGTAACCACGCAAGAAATTTTCCAAGTTCAACTCGGATTAAGACATTCTTGTTTCATTTTATTGATAACGACTACTCCTGCGACAAAAATATATGTATAGGAAAAGAAATACTCTTCTTTAATAGCGCTACAAGTTGTATTTGAAAAATATTTTGATGTGAACAATACTTTACGAGATAAGACGGAAAGTTCATTTTTTGTCACTAGTAAAGTGGTACCCCTGATTGGTTTACGCGATTCCTTTTTACGATATTCGTATTATCTATGATTGTAAGTCCTTAATATCAAACTACATGAAAATCCGTTTGGTAGAAGGCGAGAACAAACATGCGGACGGGAGGACAGACAGACAGACAGACGGACGGACAGACCGACGACAATAGGCGCTCACGCTGGAAGCGAAACGCGCCTAAAAAGGAAATACGCCACTTATAAGTCTAACAATAAGCGCTATTGAAATAGGTGGTTGAATGGCTATGTTGTATTTATAAATAATTTATGTGGAAATTTAAAATCGTTGAATATTAATTTCGTAAAGTTTCCGTTTTTAATTTTCAACTTGAAAGTATATTACAATTTTCGCGTGAAGTTGCGTGCGTGTGAGCGTATCCGGTTAAGACGTAACCGTATATATTATGTGGGTGTTATGTTAACGGGTAGCAGGGCTTTATAACTTTCAATCAAATTTCAAAATTACTTAGAATTCTCGCACGCATTGGGGATTTGAACCAAACAACACCTAAAAGGATTCATTTTCCCAACGTTGATTTCGTAATACGCTTCTAATCAGTCTAGAAATAAGTTTTGAACGCGAAAATTTCGCGTTGTATCTGTTAAAACTTTCCCGTCTTCCAAAGGAATCTTGTTCATTTTGTCATATATATATATATATATATATATCTATCATCATCAGCCTTTTTCAGTCCACTGACGGATGAAGGCCTCCCCCAGACTCTTCCAGTTTTCCCTGTCAACTGCCTCCCTCCTCAAAGTTTGCCCCAAGAACTAAGCTCTCTGTCCGACCTGTCTTTCGGTCTTCTTTTTTGTCGCTTGATATTTCTTGGGATCCATTCGATGACACTGGACGTCCAACGTTGGTCATTTCCTCTAGCAATGTGGCCCGTCCACTACCATTTGAGCATCTTCGCTCTTCTAATCACCATATATATATATATAGAGAGAGAGGGAGAGGGAGAGAGAGAGAGAGTGAGAGAGAGAGAGGGGGGGGGGGGTTCCCCTTACCTCCACACTGGCGTTGTCAGCTTTCGTAAAATCCAATTTTCGAATGGTCTAAATCTTCCCGTTCAATTAAGATTATTCTTACTATGAAGTATTCCAAACTGATGAAGTTTTCTCGGTATTTTATTCCCTTTCCTTCTATGCTACTAATTGCTTAATTCTAACTAAACAGTAACTGCAAGTATAGCTGCAGCGGGCATACCAGTGTTTATTATAATTTCAGTATCAACCATTCCGAAGGCAATAAGAATCTCCTTCTTATTAGATAGAAACGCTGAATGTCTTATTATAATCACAATCAATTACTCAGGTATATTTATTGGTGTATTTTAATAGATGCAAAACCATCGAGTCAAATGTTTATTCATGTGATTAGGAACTAATTACTGCAGTTTGTGACGCATGTTGGCACGACATATTACTCCACTCGGAAAATATTTCACACTGAATGAAAGAGAACATCTTAAGTAAGCAAAAAGCATTATAAAATTTTAATTTTAGATAGAATATAAAGCGACATATCCTAGTCATTCGCGCATCAAACTTTGCTCATCAATCTTAAATGATTCGTTGTCTTTCGAACTCGAAGCGTTGGTTAAATAAACACAGATTATACGGTTCTTTCATTCTGGCGCGCCACGTCACAAACTGTCAGGCTTAGGCGAGGGGTCCTTGGCACATCACCAGAGTAAGCTGCTCATCTCCAGCGAAAACAATCGTTAACTCCATCGATTCACACGGCTAGACATCCTGTCACGGAATCTGCGTCCCTCGTTCTCTCTCCCTCTCCCCCTTCTCTCTCCCTCTCCCCCTTCTCCCTCTCCTCCGCCCCCTTCTCAACCCTCCCCTCTTTTCCCTCCCCCTCCCTTTCTCAACCCTTCCCCTTTCCCCTTCCCCCTCCTTCCCCTCTTTCCCCTCTCCTACCAACCCCCTTGGTAGACGGGTGGTTAGAGTATCTGCCAACGGATATTAAGGTAGCGGGTTCAGATCCCGCCTCGGATATGGATGTTTGTGTTCGTCTGATTGTGAGTTATACGTAAGATTTGACATTTACTGCCTAAATATCGCTCTTAATAAAGACGGATTATTATTTTTTCCCATCCTACCATCCTTCTCTCTCCCCTATATCCCCTCTCCAGCCCTCCCACACCCAACTCATTCCCCTCTCTTCTTCTGCCGCACACACCTTCCCTTCGTTTCCTCTCCTCATTACAACTACGCACATTTTCCTTCACTCTCTAGATGACTCTTACTCTTGTTTCTCCGTCCTTCTCTCCCCCTTCCCCTATCATTACCCTAACCCATTCCCCTCCTTACCTCTTCCCATTTCCCTTGCAGTACCTACACCACGATGGAATCCTTCTTGACGCACATGTTCCTTCTCCTCCTCCTTACACCTAATTTCATTTTTATCAACTTCCCTTCGTTCCATTCAACTCCAATCTTCAACTCCATTTTCACTCTTAGCCTCCTCAGACCTTTCTTCCTCTCAAACCCCCTTTTCTCTCTCTCTCTCTCCTCCCTCTTTCACTTCTTTCCCTCATCTTCTGCCTCCCCTTCTCTTTTACCCTAACCCCCCTCCACTTATCTCCACTCTTTCCTCCCTCCCCCTTAATTCACCCTCTATTCATCTACCATACTCTTCTCTTTTCCTCAACTTCATCCTTCCTCTTCTTTTACTTACTCGTTCCCATCCACTCCACACCAACCCAACCCAACCTCCCTCCTTCCCTCACCCTCCCTTCACCTTCTCCTCTACCGCCCTCAGAGTCCTTTCCCAATCCCCTACCTCCAACTTCGTCCTTCCATCTGTTATAGTCCTCTTTTCCTTTCCCCTCCTTACCTTCCATTCTTTTCGTTTCCTCTCTCATTCTCGTCGTCCTACTCTTTCCCCCGACCTCTTCCTAACACCCCCTCCCTCAACCCCCTCCTCCCCAATTCAACTCCCTCCTCCCCCTTCCCCCAAATCCCCTTCCCGCTCCCTTTCTCCTCCCGCATCCCTCTTCGATCCTGGTGCCGTGGTGTTTGGGGTCATTTGGTGGTCCTTCCCTTTTGACCCCAAGACGTGATCTGCTCCTTCATTCGCCCGCCAATTAACCCTTAACTCTGTTTCCTTTCCTCGTATTAGCCGCCCTCTTTTGCTCTTATTCTCCCTCTCTCCGAATACCCCGGATTATTCTTCTCTCTCTCTCTTTTCCATTCTATTTTTCCCTCGGTATGCACTCTCCACCTCCTGCTTCCCATTTAAGACCCATCCATTTATTGGTGCAATCATCTGCCATTGTTTAGCTTACAGAATCGTTAGACCGCCAGCTGTGAGACGATAGAAATCCGTTTATCCATTATAGAAGTGTTCTATTCCCAAATCAAAGACTCAATAAAAAGTGCTTTTGGTAAAATTCTCTATTCTTTATACAGAATTGTTGAAAGTATTCACAGAAATAAGAATGCGTAGAAAGCAGACGAATGTAAATTCATAATATCGATATTTTTATTTTCATTTCAATTTCAAGTCGAACTGCAACACTATCTATTAAAGCCGTTATTAGAGTAATTTATTTTTATACATTATGTATAGTGTGAATAACATTAGAATATTTTTGCAGCTTCTAATCTGATACAAGAATTCATTTTATCATTTTAACCGATGTAAATTATTACGGATTAACTTTATCGCGGAAAAAAGGGCAAACAAATATATTTCAAGTTTCCCTCAAGTATTCCCACTGGACCCCGTCACGTATGCCATCATTTTCTTCAAAAACTTGGAAGCTCTAAGTCATGGGACTTATTACAGCACTTTATGTCATCTTCAGTCCAATGTATATGTTAATACAAACCAATGTATGTGCTTAATATGTAATATACGTTATTAAAAATATCTGATGTGCCCAGCACATGATTTTCTCCTTAGAATAATGAGTATGAAACATGAATGTACGTGAGAGTTACTGTCAATGTCATTAACACTAGTGATCGACAATTAAACTAATGAATAGTTTTTTAAAAAATAATTATTTTCACTTTGAATCATTTTTCAGCATGAAAAAAAAAACAATAAAAGTTCTATTGACAACAAAATGTCGTAAGATTAAAGTAAAATTACTCCTGGTAGCGTAAACAACCCAATCAACTATTATAAAGATTTATCATTGCAACGGAGACTAAGGTATAACATAGCCATGTATTTATATATTATATCAGAAGAAATACCGTAATATCTCTTTAAATATTCATTTTATGGAAAAATGTGACGAACAGTACTTAGAAAATTACACCGGGAGCATCTCTAGTTAAATTAAATATTTAACATAAATCAAGGTTTAATTGTGATATATATTAGAAAAATCCGAACAATGACCCGAATAATCCCACGTTTCCGTTTCATCAGCTTCAGCCAAATTTTTAAAAGGATTTTTAATTACTAATATATTATATCTTAAATGTAAAGTTTTGTGCTAATCTAATGATTAACATTTGAGTATGAGCACTCAAAAAATACCTTCATGCCCACACGCAGACATAATTAATTAAATAGTCAAAACGTACTCAGGGAATCTCAAAACGTGTATTTACGTTGAAATCTCGAATTGGTTTTTTTTTGCGAATACATCATTTTCTCCTATAATACACATTTAGAAAGTAAAAATTGTTGTAAACTAATTGCTCAATAATTGGTTGCTCCTTTACCGGAAGGGTTGAAAGTCGAAAATCTCTTTTTATATCTCTATCTCCCTCTCTCCCTCTTTCTCTCTATATCTCTCCCTATTTCCCTCTCTCCCCCTCTCTGTGTCCCTCTCTCTCTCCCTCTCTCTTACAATCTCTATTTATCTCTCTCTCTATATATATATAAATACTACGGAAGAGGAAAGGTAAATGAGGATATTTAGGACAACTAGGTGTTGAAGGAAACCCAGTGAACACTTACCGGAAGTAGAGCCGCTGGGGTGTTGGAGAGACACATATGTAGAGGTTATTGGAGCTTCCGGGATGATCCCTTCGTCAGCACAAGAGAGACACAACACCTAGTTGTCCTATATATATATATATATATATATATATATATATATATATATATATATATATATATATATATCATCATCATCATAGGTAGTCTGTCCGTTGACAGGTCCGTGATTATTCTAGGTTAAACTTGGTTCTCCATATACTCCCATTTTCCGCAGTTTTCTTCATGTCTTGATAGCTCTCTTTCCCTTTCAAGTCGTCTACTAGCTGAAACCTTTTCCTACCTCTTTCTCTTTTTCCATCCAGTTTTCCTTCTAGCACTTCTTTAATCATGCACTCTCTCCTCAGGTAATGCCCAATCCAGTTCGCCTTCCTCTTTCTGATAGTCTGCATAATCGTTCGCTTCTCTCCTATTCTTCGTAGTACTTCCTCATTTTTCACCCTATCTGTCCATTTTATCTTCAGCATTCTTCTCCATGTCCGCATTTCGAAGCTTTCGAAGTATTTAATATCATTTTTCCTTAGGGTCCATGTTCCTGCTCCGTATAAAGCTATACTCCACACATAGCATTCTGTCAACCTCTTGCGAATTTCCTGCTTTATTTTTCCCGTTAGCAGGAGTTTCTTTCTTCTGAAAGCGGCTTTTGCTTTTGTTATTCTAGTCCTGATTTCATCTGTACATTTTGCTTCCCTCGTTATGATGCTTCCAAGGTATTTATAATCTGAAACTTGACCTAATGGCTTTCCTGCAATACTTATGTTCAAATTTTCTTCTTCTTTACTTGATATTCGCATAACCTTGGATTTTTCTGAATTAATTTCCATACCGTATTTTCTACCTGTTATCACTACTCTATTTATCATTTTCTGGAGTTCCTTTTCCTTTCCTGCTAGAAGTACTTGATCATCCGAGTATTTCACTGTTCTTATAATCCTTCCTCCGATTTTGAAATCTCCCGTGCCTTCTAACGCTTCCTACATTGGTCTCTCTCCATATATATTGTATAGAATCGGCGACAGACAACAGCCCTGTTTTACTCCTCTACCGATATGTACTCCGCTGGTGTCCGCATTCTCCAACCTGACCTTTACAACTTGATTCACATATAGATTCCTGATCAGTCTCCTGTCTTTCCAGTCTACACCTATATCCTTTAATATCCTCATCAGCAGTACCCAATTTACTCTATCAAAGGCCTTCTGCCAGTCGACGAAACATACGCAGCAATCTTGAATGTACTCTATTGCCCTTTCTGATATGATTCTCACTTCACCGAAAGCATCTCTGGTTCCTCGTCCTTTTCTGAAGCCGAATTGATCTTCCCCTAGCATTTCTTCGGCCTTTTTCTGTAGTCTTTTATTAAAAATCCTCGTGATGATCTTCGAAGTGTGTGACAGTAGGGATATCCTTCTGTAGTGCTTACACTGCATTGCCTTTGACTTCTTCTTTAGAGGGATCATTGTTACATCTAAGAAATCCTGAGGCCACTCTCCCGAGTCGTAAATCTTGTTAATTAGTTTCGTAATCAGTTTTAGTCCTTCTGATCCCATGACTTTAAGTACCTCTACCGGTATTCCATCGCTGCCTGTAGCTTTTCCTTTCGTTAGTTCCTGTATCGCCTTTTTTACTTCGCTTTTCATAATACTTGGTCCCAAGTTGTCTTTTTCAATGCAATTCTCTTCTTCCAGTTCCATTTGTACCGATCCTGCCTGCTTTTATTATAGTTCCTTAATGTATTCTTCCCATACCTGTGCTACATCCTTTGGTTCTGCGACTATTTTCCCATCTGTATTAATAATTCCTTTACCACGAATCCCATTAGTCTTCTTATCTTCTAACTCCAGTGCCCTAGCGTACATCATATCGTATCGTCCTAACTTCTCCATCTGTTGTATTTCCTCACATTTTTCTTTTATCCAATTTTCCCTAGCTTTATCTGTTACCCTTCTCATCTCATTGTTTATGTGTCTATAGTTGGCTCTACCTTCTTCACTCTTAACGTTTTTACTATATCTCAATTTTCTTGTGCATATGTAATCTATTGACGGAGCGTTAGCATGTGGAGGAGGCCGAGTTTACACAAGAGGCTTCCTCAGTGCAGATGAGGGAAAAATGGAAGAAGTACGACTGGAACAAACCTTTAATTAACTGTTAAGAGAAATATCAGATTTTAAATTGTGAGAGATAATTCCTGAATACGAACGTGCAAACGCATTTTAAAGTTCGTGCAACTTATCGAATATCCTGTATTCTTTTGCGCAGTAACTGCACAATGTGTACAAATGGAAGTTAATCCAGTAAATGTAAATAAAAATATGCTATTTAAATGATTCAAAATACCTTACATAAGAACCTCTCCTTGAAAGATATATATTTATTAAATTCAGTAAAGTAAACTATCAGAATTAATGTTTAACACGAGATTCGTTCGTTGATCTGTCAACTTCCAACTTAAAACCACATTCCGCAGATATAGAAATTTCGTCGAAAAAAAAGCGCGCCGTTAATCTGTATATCTTCCGCGAGAAGGCGGCTGTGTCGTCGCATTCATTTCATGTGTTTGTGTTTTGTAGGCGAGCAGCCCATCTTTTCCCTTACTTCCCTCCCTCCTCTCGTTCCTTCCCCTCCTTCCCCCTCTTCCGCCCTCCTTCCCTACTCTCCTTCTCCCTCCCTCTCCCCTTCCCCTTCATACTCTCCCTCCCTCCTTCCACTCATTCCCCTTCCCTCTCTCCCTCCCTCTCCCCTACCACTTCATACTCTCCCTCCCTCCTTCCCACTCATTCCCTTCCCTCTCTCCCTCCCTCTCCCCTTCCCCTTCATACTCTCCCTCCCTCCTTCCACTCATTCCCCTTCCCTCTCTCCCTCCCTCTCCCCTACCACTTCATACTCTCCCTCCCTCCTTCCACTCATTCCCCTTCCCTCTCTCCCTCCCTCTCCCCTACCACTTCATACTCTCCCTCCCTCCTTCCCACTCATTCCCCTTCCCTCTCTCCCTCCCTCTCCCCTACCACTTCATACTCTCCCTCCCTCCTTCCCACTCATTCCCCTTCCCTCTCTCCCTCCCTCTCCCTACCACTTCATACTCTCCCTCCCTCCTTCCCACTCATTCCCCTTCCCTCTCTCCTCCCTCTCCCCTACCACTTCATACTCTCCCTCCCTCCTTCCCACTCATTCCCCTTCCCTCTCTCCCTCCCTCTCCCCTACCACTTCATACTCTCCCTCCCTCCTTCCCCACTCATTCCCTTCCCTCTCTCCCTCCCTCTCCCCTACCACTTCATACTCTCCCTCCCTCCTTCCCACTCATTCCCCTTCCCTCTCTCCCTCCCTCTCCCCTACCACTTCATACTCTCCCTCCCTCCTTCCACTCATTCCCCTTCCCTCTCTCCCTCCCTCTCCCCTACCACTTCATACTCTCCCTCCCTCCTTCCCACTCATTCCCCTTCCCTCTCTCCCTCCCTCTCCCCTACCACTTCACACTCTCCCTCCCTCCTTCCCACTCATTCCCCTTCCCTCTCTCCCTCCCTCTCCCCTACCACTTCATACTCTCCCTCCTCCTTCCTCCACTCATTCCCCTTCCCTCTCTCCCTCCCTCTCCCCTACCACTTCATACTCTCCCTCCCTCCTTCCCACTCATTCCCCTTCCCTCTCTCCCTCCCTCTCCCCTACCACTTCATACTCTCCCTCCCTCCTTCCCACTCATTCCCCTTCCCTCTCTCCCTCCCTCTCCCCTACCACTTCATACTCTCCCTCCCTCCTTCCCACTCATTCCCCTTCCCTCTCTCCCTCCCTCTCCCCTACCACTCATACTCTCCCTCCCTCCTTCCCACTCATTCCCCTTCCCTCTCTCCCTCCCTCTCCCCTTCCCCTTCATACTCTCCCTCCCTCCTTCCACTCATCCCCTTCCCTCTCTCCCTCCCTCTCCCCTTCCCCTTCATACTCTCCCTCCCTCCTTCCCACTCATTCCCCTTCCCTCTCTCCCTCCCTCTCCCCTACCACTTCATACTCTCCCTCCCTCCTTCCCACTCATTCCCCTTCCCTCTCTCCCTCCCTCTCCCCTACCACTTCATACTCTCCCTCCCTCCTTCCCACTCATTCCCCTTCCCTCTCTCCCTCCCTCTCCCCTACCACTTCATACTCTCCCTCCCTCCTTCCCACTCATTCCCCTTCCCTCTCTCCCTCCCTCTCCCCTACCCTTCATACTCTCCCCTCCTTCCCACTCATCCCTTCCCTCTCTCCCTCCCTCTCCCCTACACTTCATACTCTCCCTCCCTCCTTCCACTCATTCCCCTTCCCTCTCTCCCTCCCTCTCCCTACCACTTCATACTCTCCCTCCCTCCTTCCCACTCATTCTCTCTCCCTCCCTCTCCCCTACCACTTCATACTCTCCCTCCCTCCCTTCCCCTCTTCCCTTCCCTCTCTCCCTCCCTCTCCCCTACCACTTCATACTCTCCCTCCCTCCTTCCACTCATTCCCCTTCCCTCTCTCCCCCTCCCTCTCCCTACCCCTTCATACTCCCCCTCCCTCCTTCCACTCATTCCCCTTCCCACTCATCCCCTTCCCTCTCTCCCTCCCTCTCCCCTTCCACTTCATACTCTCCCTCCCTCCTTCCACTCATTCCCCTTCCCTCTCTCCCTCCCTCTCCCCTTCCCCTTCATACTCTCCCTCCCTCCTTCCACTCATTCCCCTTCCCTCTCTCCCTCCCTCTCCCCTACCACTTCATACTCTCCCTCCCTCCTTCCCACTCATCCCCTTCCCTCTCTCCCTCCCTCTCCCCTACCACTTCATACTCTCCCTCCCTCCTTCCCACTCATTCCCCTTCCCTCTCTCCCTCCCTCTCCCTACCCTTCATACTCTCCCTCCCTCCTTCCACTCATTCCCCTTCCCTCTCTCCCTCCCTCTCCCCTTCCCTTCATACTCTCCCTTCCCTCCTTCCACTCATTCCCCTTCCCTCTCTCCCTCCCTCTCCCCTACCACTTCATACTCTCCCTCCCTCCTTCCCACTCATTCCCCTTCCCTCTCTCCCTCCCTCTCCCCTACCACTTCATACTCTCCCTCCCTCCTTCCCACTCATTCCCCTTCCCTCTCTCCCTCCCTCTCCCCTACCCCTTCATACTCTCCCTCCCTCCTTCCCACTCATTCCCCTTCCCTCTCTCCCTCCCTCTCCCCTACCACTTCATACTCTCCCTCCCTCCTTCCCACTCATTCCCCTTCCCTCTCTCCCTCCCTCTCCCCTACCACTTCATACTCTCCCTCCCTCCTTCCACTCATTCCCCTTCCCTCTCTCCCTCCCTCTCCCCTACCACTTCATACTCTCCCTCCCTCCTTCCACTCATTCCCTTCCCTCTCTCCCTCCCTCTCCCCTACCACTTCATACTCTCCCTCCCTCCTTCCCACTCATTCCCCTTCCCTCTCTCCCTCCCTCTCCCCTACCACTTCATACTCTCCCTCCCTCCTTCCCACTCATTCCCCTTCCCTCTCTCCCTCCCTCTCCCCTACCACTTCATACTCTCCCTCCCTCCTTCCACTCATTCCCCTTCCCTCTCTCCCTCCCTCTCCCCTACCACTTCATACTCTCCCTCCCTCCTTCCCACTCATTCCCCTTCCTCTCTCCCTCCCTCTCCCCTACCACTTCACACTCCCCTCCTCCTTCCCACTCATTCCCCTTCC
>JAXCHB010000323.1:0-27971 GCA_036926305.1 Uropetala carovei | reverse complement strand
CACTTTAGCATGAGCATCAAGAATTAATTAGTTTTTCGACAATAACGGTTAACCGGAAGTCGAGGTTTAGTCGAAACCCGATTCGGTTTTTGTAATATTTCTCCGATAATACTTCATTATTTTATAGATTGACCATTACAAAAAATGTAGAAAATATAATTTGCTACATTCTTTATTTCAAATAATTTACATATCAGTTATTGTTTAGGAATTAATTATAAGTAATCGGTTTTCTGGGCCCCGTCATATATCTCCTTAAAAACATCGTTATTGGAAATCTTCGTAAGGACCAAAGTTGTAGAGAATAATATTTCTTCCAAATTTTGTTTGAAACAAATTTTCGTAGAACCACCCATTTCGGAGATATTTTGCTTTTTCTTAATCTCCTGTATACAGCACCACCACAATGTAGCGGTGAATTATGTAAACATATCAAAATATACTAATTTACGGCAATAAGGACGACTGTATTCTTTTACGATAGGAAATAATAATTTTGCCTTATTATGCTATTCATAATAATTTAAATATCTCTACCCCAGTATGGATAATATAATGTGTTGCCCTCATCAGATTTTTCTTGTATTGTATTGGCCTATTAGTTACATAACTTTAAATCCAACAAGTGATACTTCATGTTTTGATTATCTTTATAGGTATCAACAGTGGGCTGATGTTTCTCAAAACCCCAAATTTGAGTGTGGAAAAAATTACGACTGCTTATCTAAGTTTTGGTGAGGAATAGAGGTAGCCAAAAGAGGCCTCTCGATTTTCAACTCTTTTGAGTTTTTGAACATGTAAATTTTTTATTTATCAAATATCTCACGTGCCCCTTGATTTGCTCCATGTCCCTCTTGGGGGTACATGTACCCCAGGTTGGGAACCAAGTTTGAAGACCTATGCATTATTGCACATGTCTATGTTCGAATCGAGTTCCATGGCAACACTCATTAAGAGTGAGGGCCCCCGTGGAGTAAACCAACTTCCCTATATGTTTAAACCTTTTTTTATTTTTAAATCAATACGTTGCTATTACTTCGTATAAAAACTCATAGACGCTTAAAAGTCCAACATTTTAGCTGAAAAAAATAAGCAACTACTACTTTGTCGTCAGAAAGGACACCACTCATTATAATTAAGCTTCGATTTCTTTTTTCGCTTTAAATGATTGTGAAAAATCAATTTCTTGCAGACAGCTTTTATAAACGATACAGAAAGTTTGATTTTTTAAAATCATCGAGTAAACGTTAGAACCCAGAATCTGATGGGTTCTGCCTAGAAAGAAATCAATGGGCCACAAAGTTTTAAATAGTCGTTGAGCTTACATTCACCAAAGTTGTACCAAACATTTATTCCAGAAAATCTGGTGATCTTTGAATGAATTTCATCAAATAAAGCTTTTACAGAATTGAAAGCTGGATGTTTCACTTGAAGTATAATTCCAAATTACGTCATAGGTAGCAGAATCGAATTAATTTTATATTGTTTCCCAAAATACATAAAAATCTCCGAAGCACTGGAAGCGCTTCTAGCAGCATAAAGCGAAGAGCGGAATTGGTGGAAATGACCGAAGCCACTGATTTCCAACTATGAAAATCACCCGAAAATTAAAATAATGCAGGATACGTAAGTCCCATTAACCTTTTAAAACGCAATCGCAAAGCAAAAAATAAAATGCTATAGCGACAATGCTTCTCTAAACATTTTGCCTCTACCGAGGTTTGCGTATAAGTTTTACTTCGAAAGTGATCATCTGACTTTCAAAGTTGACTCCGCGGAAATATATATCGTACCTATGAGTTAAATTTTCTAGTAAAATGAAAAGTAATGGTAATCATTAGCGTGACATGGCTCCCATTAAGCCTTTAAGCTACATTTCCACACGCTCCATTTTCCCCATCGCCTCGAGTAGACGTCATTTTCGCTTCATCGCTGACGCGTGCCGATCGAAGGAGTCTACGTACCCACCATCTGGCGGTCAAAATGCGAAAGACTTCCCGACCGATCGAGAGGTATACGAGGCGACGCCCTTACGAATAGATTTGTGGATGAATGACATAGACATAATTGCGTGTATGAACTACGACCGCCTTCTTCCTTGGGTGATTCCTTTTGCGAAGGAACATCCAAGAGGACTCGGAAGCACGTCCGACACAACTTCCTCCTCCCCTTCTCTTCCTGCACAGGTTTTTTTTAATTAGTCAATTCTCTCTAATCGTTGTTTAAACCAGTTACGTCAATCATCTGGTAACTTTTTTAAAATTACGACGACTCATTTTGCTTCTGTTACGGGAAATGAAAGAGAGGAGACGGTGTACAAAATATGAAGAAACCTTAGCAGCCACACATCCGGATGGCCAGAGAAAAATTATAACTAAAATATTTGGAGACGCAACAGCAGTGTTTATAAAAACGTTTCCGTCCCACGGCAGGCTTAGATACAAGTCAAAAATGTTGGCCTCACACATTATCAAGCGTATTTCTCACCCCCCAGAAAAATCCGCGGCGAAGTATTTCATGTCCGGCGGCTGGGAAACCCTACGCTACATCAGTGGTTCTCAAACTTTTAGATATGGCCCCGCCCTTTTGGTTTTCACTGAGCCATCATGCCTAAAGTGACCAGATTTTCTAGATGTCAAATCAGTACGTTTTTTATTTTTTATATTCATGAAAGAAAGCTACTCGAGACTTAAACTGTCGGTTAGGATATCAATTGTAGTTTCTTATTTTTGAAGACGGAATGCAAATCCGAGTAGAATTAGTGTAATTTTATAGTTTTTATCGCAAAAAATTGCTAATATTTCTGGGTCTAACAATAGGTTTCCTTGGTAACAAGCTCTATCCTTTCATATGGGTAAGCTTTTAATGGGAATCAGAGGCTTATATTTTAATGCTGTTAATGTTAAACTACACCTAATGATGGAAATCCGATATTGATCTAATCCTCATTTTTGGGGCTGTTTTGCCCCATTATTGCCCCATTCGAGAACAAAAAAGGCGATGCAACTGCATAGGAGCCAGAGAGTTGAAATTTGGCACGGTTATAGAACTTTCATTGCAACCTAAGATGAAATTATAAAATTACAAAAATTCTCATTTTCAAAGGGCGGTTTTGCCCCTCTTCGGCCCCATGCGAGAACAAAAAATGCGAGGCAGCTGCATAGGACCTAGAGACTTGAAATTTGGCACGATTATAGAATTTTCATGGCAAACTAAGATAAAATTGCAAAATTGCAAAAATTTCTATTTTTAATGTTTGGTTTTGCCCTTTTTCGGCCCCATACGAGTGTGATAATTATAAGGCACTTCTTAATGAGATACAAACTTGAAATTTGGCAGAATTATGGGTTTTTAGTTACAACAGATGGAAAAAATCTGAGAGTGTAATAATTCTTAATGTTAGGGGCTGTTTTGCTCCATTATTGCTCTATACGAGGATAAAATTATAAGGCACTTCTAAATGAGCAACAAACTCCAAATTTGATATGGTTATATGATTATGTAAAACATCGCTTGGGAATAATTTGAATTTGTAAAAATGTTAAAATTTGAAAATGCTTGCAGAATGCAAGCACATATTAACTAGTATATATATATAAGTACTAAGGAAGAGGAAAGGTAAGTAAGGATATTTTGGGCAACTATGTGTTGAAGGAAACCCAGTGAACACTTACCGGAAGTAGAGCCGCTGGGGTGTTGGAGAGACACATTTGTAGAGGTTAGAGCTTTCGGGATGATCCCTTCATCAGCACAAGAGAGACACAACACCTAGTTGCCCAAAATATATATCTATAATATATAGATGCTTCTTACACATGATATATTATATATATATATATATATGAGGATACAAAATTATGAGGCACTTCCAGATGTGCCAGAAACTTGAAATTTGGTAGGATTATAGGTTTTTGGTCACAACCGAAGGAAAAAATTCGAAACTGTCGAAATTACTATTTTGAAGGGCTATTTTGGCCCCTTTTTGCCCCATTTTTTGCCCATAAGAAAACATGTAAATTGGTGTAGAGGTTTTTATATTTGCATTTTAAAATTACTTCCCGTCAAGATACAAACTCGAGACTTAAACTGTCGGATAGGATATCAATTGTAGTTTCTTATTTTTGAAGACGGAATGCAAATCCGAGTAGAATTAGTGTAATTTTATAGTTTTTATCGCAAAAAATTGCTAATTTTTCTGGGTCTAACAATAGGTTTCCTTGGTAACAAGCTCTATCCTTTCATATGGGTAAGCATTTAATGGGAATCAGAGGCTTATATTTTAATGCTGTTAATGTTAAACTACACCTAATGAAGGAAATCCGATATTGATATAATCCTCATTTTTGGAACTTTTTTGCCCCAGTATCATTCCATACGAGAAAAAAAATGATGAGGGAGCTCCATATAACGTAGTGACTTGAAATTTTGCACAAATATATAAATATCGCTGTAGCCGAAATAATATAAAAAATCGCAAAAATTCCATTTTTTAGGGGCGAACATTTTGCGGTTTAGGTATTTCTATACGGACTACAATGCTGAAATTTTTTCTAACGGTAGAATTTACCAAATAACGAAAACGGGAATACAGAAATTCAAAAAATTTTGTCCGTTCAGCCGTAAAAATTTCTTAAATATTAAACAATTTGACTAGTGTTTATGTAGTTTCTGAAGGTGCAGGAAGATGAAAATTTTAACTTAGGGAGGGTTTGATGCTCCAGTGGTAACTAACATTAAAATTTTCCGAAAGGTTTATTATTATGGCTGTTAAAAATTCATAAAATTTATACAATTAAGTTCATATAAATGAATTTATAAAGGTGCTACATCGATGATATTTTGAACAAATATTAGGTATTCAAAGCGGATGATGAGAACCTATAAAATGTTTATAATTATACATTTTAGGGGTTGTTTTTACCCAATATTATCGAAAAATACACGTAATTAGGTGCACAGGTGCAAAATTATGCTTTTGGAAATTAATTGTCTGCTTTTCATTCTTTACATTAAGGTGAGAGAAAATGCTTGCAGAATGCAAGCACACATTCACTAATCTATAATATATAGATGCTTCTTACACATGATATATCATATATATAGGAGGATACAAAATTATGAGGCACTTCCAGATGTGCCAGAAACTTGAAATTTGGTAGGATTATAGGTTTTTGGTCACAACCGAAGGAAAAAATCCGAAACTGTCGAAATTACTATTTTGAAGGGCTATTTTGGCCCCTTTTTGCCCCATTTTTTGCCCATAAGAAAACATGTAAATTGGTGTAGAGGTTTTTATATTTGCATTTTAAAATTACTTCCCGTCAAGATACAAACTCGAGACCTAAACTGTCGGATAGGATATAAATTGTAGTTTCTTATTTTTGAAGACGGAATGCAAATCCGAGTAGAATTAGCGTAATTTTATAGTTTTTATCGCAAAAAATTGCTAATTTTTCTGGGTCTAACAATAGGTTTCCTTGGTAACAAGCTCTATACTTTCATATGGGTAATCTTTTAATGGGAATCAGAGGCTTATATTTTAATGCTGTTAATGTTAAACTACACCTAATGAAGGAAATCCGATATTGATATAATCCTCATTTTTGGGGCTGTTTTGCCCCATTATTGCCCCATTCGAGAACGAAAAAGGCGATGCAACTGCATAGGACCCAGAGACTTGAAATTTGGCACGATTATAGAATTTTCATGGCAAACTAAGATAAAATTGTAAAATTGCTAAATTCCTATTTTTAATGTTTGGTTTTGCCCTTTTTCGGCCCCATACGAGTGTGATAATTATAAGGCACTTCCTAATGAGATACAAACTTGAAATTTGGCAGAATTATGGGTTTTTAGTTACCACAGATGGAAAAAATCTGAGAGTGTAATAATTCTTAATGTTAGGGGCTGTTTTGTTCCATTATTGCTCCATACGAGGATTAAAATTATAAGGCACTTCTAAATGAGCAACAAACTCCAAATTTGATATGGTTATATGATTATGTAAAACATCGCTTGGGAATAATTTGAATTTGCAAAAAGCCTAAAATTTGAAAATGCTTGCAGAATGCAAGCACATAACAGCTAGTCTATAATATATAAACGCTTCTTACACATGATATATCATATATATAGGAGGATACAAAATTATGAGGCACTTCCAGATGTGCCAGAAACTTGAAATTTGGTAGGAGTATAGGTTTTTAGTCACAACCAAAGGAAAAAATCCGAAACTGTTGAAATTCCTATTTTGAGGGGCTATTTTGGCCCCTTTTTGCCCCATTTTTTGCCCATAAGAAAACATGTAAATTGGTGCAGAGGTTTTTTTATTTGCATTTTAAAATTACTTGCCTTTAAGATATGAACTCGAGACTTAAACTGTCGGATAGAATATGAATTGTAGTTTCTTATTCTTGAAGACAGAATTCAAATCCGAGTAGAATTGGCGTAATTTTACAGTTTTTACCTCAAAAAATTGCTAAATTTTCTGGGTCTAACAATAGGTTTCCTTGGTAACAAGCTCTATCCTTTCATATGGGTAAGCTTTTAATGAGAATCAGAGGCTAATATTTTAATGCTGTTAATGTTAAACTACACCTAATGAAGGAAATCCGATATTGATATAATCCTCATTTTTGGGGCTGTTATGCCCCATTACTGCCCCATTCGAGAACAAAAAAGGAGATGCAGCTGCATAGGACCCAGAGACTTGAAATTTGGCACGGTTATAGAAATTTCATTGCAACCTAAGATAAAATTATATAATTGCAATAATTATAATTTTTAAGGGGCGGTTTTGCCCCTTTTCGGACCCATGTGAGAACAGAAAATGCGAGTTAGCTGCATAGGACATAGAGACTTGAAATTTGGCACGATTATAGAATTTTCATGGCAAACTAATATAAAATTGAAAAATTGCAAAAATTCCAATTTTTAATCTGTGGTTTTACCCTTTTTCACCCCATACGAGTGTGATAATTATAAGGCATTTCTTAATAAGATACAAACTTGAAATTTGGAGGAATTATTGGTTTTTAGTTACAACAGATGGAAAAAATTTGAGTGTGTAATAATTCATAATGTTAGGGACTGTTTTGCTCCATTATTGCCCCATACGAGGTTTAAAATTATAAGGCACTTCTAAATGAGCAACAAACTCCAAATTTGACATGGTTATATGATTATGTACAACATCGATTGGGAATAATTTGAATTTGTAAAAATGCTAAAATTCGAAAATGCTTGCAGAATGCAAACACATAACTAGTATATATATATATCTATAATATATAGATGCTTCTTACACATGATATATCATATATATAGGAGGATACAAAATTATGAGGCACTTCCAGATGCGCTGGAAACTTGAAATTTGGTAGGATTATAGGTTTTTGGACATAACCGAAGGAAAAAATCCGAAACTGTCGAAATTCCTATTTTAAGGGGCTATTTTGGCCCCTTTTTGCCCCATTTTTTGCCCATAAGAAAGCATGTAAATTGGTGTAGAGGTTTTTATATTTGCATTTTAAAATTGCTTCCCTTCAAGATACGAACTCGAGACTGAAACTGTCGGATAGGATATAAATTGTAGTTTCTTATTTTTGAAGACAGAATTCAAATCCGAGTAGAATTAGCGTAATTTTATAGTTTTTATCGCAAAAAAGTGGTAATTTTTCTGGGTCTAACAATAGGCTTCCTTGGTAACAAGCTATATCCTTTCATATGGGTAAGCTTTTAATGGGAATCAGAGGCTTATATTTTAATGCCTTTAATGTTGAACTACACCTAATGAAGGAAATCCCATATTGATATAATCCTCATTTTTTGGGCTGTTTTGCCCCATTATTGCCCTATTCGAGAACAAAAAAGGCGATGCAGTTGCATAGGACCCAGAGACTTGAAATTTGGCATGATTATAGAAATTTCATTGCAACCGATGATAAGATGAGAAAAATAGCAAAAATTCCAATTTTTAGATGCGGCTTTGCCCCATTTCTACCCAATACGAATGTGAACATTATAAGGCACTTCGTAATGAGATACAAACTTGAAATTTAGCAGAATTATGGGTTTTTAGTTACCACAGAAGGAAGAAATCCGATATTGTAAAAATTCGTAACGTTATGGCTGTTTTGCCCCATTATTGCTCCATATGAGGAATATAATTATAAGGCACTTCTAAATGATCTACAAACTTGAAATTTGACACGCTTACATGATTTATTCTAAAGTGGACAGGGAATAATTCGAAACTGTAAAAATCCTAAAATTTTAAAATGCTTCTTCATTATATATTGACCGGCCTTACTTAGAATATAGGAACATACAAATTTCCAGCCCGAACTACAATAGTTGGAGAGCTGAAATTTATTACATAGGTGAATCGAAAAAAATAATCGGAGGAAAAATTGCAACAATATGTATTTTATTGGCCATTATAAATTATAAACTATTTACTAACTTTTCATGGTTTAGGTATTTCTAACTGAGCTAGGAAGCTGAAATTTTTTCCATTGGCAGAATTTGCCTAATAATGAAAATGGGATTATAGAAATTTGTAAATTTTTATTCGTTTCACCGTAATAATCTCTTAAATGTTAAATAAGTAGACTAACGTTTATGTAGTTTCTGAAGAGCCAGGAAGCTGAATATTTTAAGACAGTGAGGGAGTAATGTTCCGGTGAAAATTAACATTGAAAATTTTGTTAAAGTTTATTATTGTGGCTGTTAAAAATTCAAAAATTTTAAACAATCAAATTTATATAAATGCACTTCTAGAGATGCTACATCGAAGAAATTTCGCATAAATGTGAGGTATTCATAACAAATGTTAAAAACCTATATATATTTTAGATTAATAAATTTAGGGGTTGTTTTAACCCCAAAATTTTTCAATAAGGAATTAACCTAAATCTGTGAAGAGGACCAAACTTTTGCATTTAAAGATTATTTTTCCGCTCCTAATGCTTGCAGAATGCAAGCACACATTAACTAGTATATATATATATATATCATGCGTAAGAAGCGTCTATATATTATAGATATATATATATATAGGAGGATACAAAATTATGAGGCAATTCCAGATACGCTAGAAACTTGAAATTTGGTAGGAATATAGGCTTTTGGTCACAACCGAAGGAAAAAATCCGAAACTGGCGAAATTCCTATTTTGAGGGGCTATTTTGGTCCCTTTTTGCCCCAATTTTTGCCCATAAGAAAACATGTAAATTGGTGTAGAGAGTTTTATATTTGCATTTTAAAATTACTTCTCATCATGATACGAACTCGAGACTTAAACTGTTGGATAGGATATAAATTGTAGTTTCTTATTTTTGAAGACGGAATTCAAATCCGAGTAGAATTAGCGTAAATTTATAATTTTTGTCGCAAAAAAGTGGTAATTTTTCTTGGTCAAACAATAGGCTTCCTAGCAACAGGCTTAATGCTTTCATATGGGTAAGCTTATAATGGAAATCAGAGGCTTATATTTTAATGCCTTTAATGTTAAACTACTACTAATGAAGGGAATCCGATATTGATATAATCTCCATGTTTGGGGCTGTTTTACCCCATTATTGCCCCATATGAGAACAAAAATTATGAGGCAGCTCCATATGACGTAAAGACATGAAAATTGGCTTGGTTATAAAAATTTTATTGCAACCGAAGATAAAATAAAACATTGAAAAATTCCAAATTTTAAGGGTGGTTATGCCCTATATATGACCCATACCGGTGTGAAAATGATACGGCAATTCCTAGTGAGATCCAAACAGGAATGGCAGAATTATGGGTTTTTTTCGTTACAACAGAAAGGCGACATCCAATATCGTTAAAATTCGAAATCTTAGCGACTGTTTTGCCAAATAATTGTCCTATGCGACGAATATAATTATAATGCACTTCTAAATGAGCTACAAAGTTGAAATTTGATACAGTTGTATGATTTTGCACAAAATTCATTGGGAAAAATTTTAAATTGTAAATATGCTAAACTTTATAAATGCTTGCAGAATGCAAGCACACATTAACTAGTATCCTATATCGTATATCCTCCTCTGTAAGAAAAGTGCTTATAGAATGATATATACGATATACACGCACGCGCACGCACGCATACACACACACACACACAGGAGAACCTCGTTAATAAAATATCCGTTTATACAACGTTCTCATTTATGCAAAGTAGATCTCATTCCCATTCAAAAGGGATAGGTATTCTCATGTTAAAAATTCGTTTAGTACAAAATACGGTTAATATGTGCGCCATGGATAATATAACCATACTTTTCAGCACGGTTAGTACAATATATGCCGATCACGCCGCGATACCTAGCTGTCAAGATCACTTGTCATTTGCGGAGAGGAGAATCAGAGCCGTCAGTTTCAGTGTGAATCACGAGGGCCAGCTGAAACACGAGTCGCATAATTCGCGCTACAGCTGTGAGCATCGACGTAATATGTAGACCAGTGCAAATGTTTTCAAACATCGAGTTATTCCTTGCAAGTGAGATTTTCACGTTTTGAACAAATTTTATTTTTTAGTGAAGTGAACATTCAGTTTGCGTCAAAAGTGAAAATTGCCGCTGTTCAACGAAAACGAAACGAGTTACGATTGGATACTAAACTCAAAATCATTGAAGAAGTTGGTAAGATGGCGCGCACCAAGACAGAAATTGCAAAACAATTTAACATTCCTTTATCAAATTTATAAACTGTTAAAAAACCGGAATAAAATAGAAGATGCTTCTGAAGCTGAAATGGCGCTAAAAATAAGAAAACGTGTACGTGGTGCAAAGCATAAAGATCTTGAAGAAAGGCTATTGGAATGATTCTACCATATGCGGGCATCGAATTTATCAATATCGGGTCCCATACTGCAAGAAAAGGCTGATTGTTTCGCAGTGAGCCTCGGTATCAGTGATTTTAAGTGTAGCAATGGTTGGCTGCAGCGCTTTAAAGAGCGAAACAACTTATTGTTAGTCTCGCTTGATATCTGCGGTGAATCTGGAGGAGTTGACAAGGAGAAAACACTAGATTCGTTGGAGTCTGTGCAACTAATTCTTGGCGAATATGGAACAAAAGACATTTTCAACATGGATGAGACAGGAGTGTTTTTACAATTTGCTTCCCAATAAAACACTTGCTGTTCGTGGTGAAACCTACCATGGGGGAGAATTGAGCAAACAGAAGGTGACTGTGCTGTTGTGTACCAATGCAGATGGCAGTACAAAGCTTCACCCCCTAGTCATCGGCAAGTCTTCTCGGCCAAGATGTTTCAAAGGAGTAACCACTCTCCCTAGTGAATACGGATCAAACAAAACAGCTTGGCTTACCGCTAAAAATTATCAATCATGGATTGTAAAAGTGGATAGAAGAATGCTCATGCAGAAAAGAAAAATTCTGATGATCCTGGAACACTGTGCTGCACATTCTATTGGGGTGCTGAAGTTGTCAAATATTAGATTGCTCTTTCTGCCTCTAAAAACAACAAGTTTGTTAATTGTTAATTCAGCTGATTTTCATTCTTTCATAATTAAGTTGTTTTTCTTCTATTTTTATATTCATGAATATATTAATTTTATGTAAAAAGGCGTATAAAATGGAAAATTAATGTTTAATTAGAGTAAATTATGAAACCAAATTAAAAAGCTGATTTTGACGTTCATTTCACAAACTTCGTTATTATAAAGTGACAGAACTTAGGTCACTTGAAGTTTGTATTAACGAGGTTTTCCTATATATATATATATATATATATATATATATATATATATATATATATATATATGCTTAAGGAAAAGGAAAGGCAATAATAAAGGTAGCAACAAGGTGTTGGAGGAAGCCCAGTGGACACTTACCTAGATTGAAGAGCCGCTGGGGGTGCTGAGGACACAGGAAAAACACAAAAGAAGAAAAACGACACAAAAATGGAGCTTTCGGGCTGACGCTCTTCTTCAGCGACGGAGAGACATGAGTATATCTCTCTCCGTCGCGGAAGAAGAGCGTCAGCCCGAAAGCTCCATTTTTGTGTCGTTTTTCTTCTTTTGTGTTTTTCCTGTGTCCTCAGCACCCCCAGCGGCTCTTCAATCTAGGTAAATGTCCACTGGGCTTCCTCCAACACTTTGTTGCTACCTTTATTATTACCTTTCCTTTTCCTTAAGCATTTATACATATTATACACACACACGCACACACACACACATATATATATATATCATCATAAAACTAATATAAAAGACAGTGTCACTTTGTACCTCTTTTTGAAGCTTAATATCTCGCAAACGACAACCGAATTTGATGAAATTTTCAGGGTAGCATTATGATGTAACAACAAAACGTTTTAATGTATCGAACTTTTAGATTAAAATTAGAAGGATTTGGCCTACAATCTTCGGATATGAACCATTTTTCGGAAAACATTATAAAGTTTCTTATTCTGTTAATCCTTTTCCGTCTACCGTTCGAAATTTCTCAATGTAAACGTTTAATTCACACAGTTTGAGGAAATCTTGTCACGGGATGTTGCCTTGCCTACCAATTCCATTGTTAGACCACTATATCAGGGCTTCCCAACGCGGTGCCCGCGAGCGCCATGGCGCCCGCCAAGGTTCACTGTGGCGCCCGCCGAGGTTTGTTCTGGTGTCCTCCTTAAAACTTGCAGCTCTTGCGACTATTAGTGTTGAGCGGTCACACAATACTGGAAAGTGCCAATCTAAAAAGACTTTATGACTCTGTCTTATAAAATTCACATACAATGTCATTTAACGTAATATTTTATGATTTTTCTAGCAGTTTTTTCATCGATTCGCCAGCCTCTCGAAAGTGCTTCATTGTATCATTTTACCTTTATTCTTTATTGTAACGTATATAATTCCTTTTGTGAATAGTCATCATTCTTTTCTTCCTTGTTGTCGAAGGAGTGTCACTTCATGTCTGCGATCTAGTCACATTTCTCTGTTCATGGATTCAAAGAAAACGCCGGTGAGTACTTTTCTTATAAAATATTCGAAGGGCTCTCTATGCTCGTATTACACAGGGTGATTTTTTTACTCGTGTCAGACAATATGCTGAGGAGAGCACGTACATACGTATGTATATGTCTTCAGCAAGGTGGGGCTCATTTTCAACATTTTATATGAATTTTTTAAAAATAGCATCAAACAATGTTCAATTCTCTCAGGTTTATACTCTACGATAAAGTGATTTTTCTGGGCCCTCGAATAAAAAAATCACTCTGTATAATCTCGTTACTTTGTACTTTTCATGTTTAATAAAAAATGTTTTTTAGAATAAAATTTAATTACAGCTACATACGAGCTTTAAGTGTTGAGTGGAAGGGGAGGGGGAAGAGGACACTGGCGCCCGCCGCCTTCGCAGTTAAACCGAAGGCGCCCTTGCCAACGTAAAGGTTGGGAAACCCTGCTCTATATCATATTGTTAATTCGATTCTAATGGGTATTAACGTGCTTTGAATGCTTTTAATACGAGAGAGAGAGGTAGAGGGGGAAGCGAGTGAGAGGCTAGAAGGGGACAGACAGACAGACAAACCACTATTAGGGCGAAATTGAGTAAATATAGTCCCTTTTTAGGAGCGCTTCGCTTCCAGGGTGAGCGCCTATTATCGTCGGTCGGTCCGTCTGTCCGTCTTACCGTCTGTCCGTCCGTCCGCATGTTCGTTCTCGGCTTCTACAGAACGGATTTTCATGAAATTTGATATTAAGGACTTACAATCAAATATAATAAGAAAATCGCACAAATGAATCACGTACTCCAATCAGGGGTACCACTTTACTGGTGACAAAAAAGTAAATTCTCGTAATATCTCGTAAAGTATTGCTTATCTCAAATTATTTTTAAAATAAAAGTTGTAGAACTAGTAAAGAAGAGTATTACTGTTTCTATACATTTTTATCGCAGGAGTAGCCGTTATCGAGAAAATGAAATAAGAATGTCTTAAATCGAATTGAACTTAGAAAATTTCTTGCATGGTTACTTCGTCATTGTTGCTAATATAAACAATCGCATAAACAAACGTTTAATTTACTTACGTGTGCATGCACTATTATTAAATAGGAAGAAATGGGAAAAGATTCAGTCTTTGCCGGCGAATGATATGGAGAAAGTTTTCTCGGGTTTCCAGCCGGGTGGTGTGGAATAATGCTTCCGACGTTTCGGCAATTCTCTCTGCTGCCATCTTCAAGGCAACAGAGAGAGTTGCCGAAAAGTCGGAAGCATTATTCCACACCACCCGGCTGGAAACCCGAGAAAACTTTCTCCAGGAAGAAATGGATTATTTATGATGAAGAAAAGAACTTTAAAACGCTAAATTTCTCTTACGTACAGGTATATAATTACTTTCTAATACTCCATTGCAGGAAACGCGCCCATTTGTGATACGTTGTACACTTTCCTAACTTGTTACATTTAACCCTACGTCGACAATTACAATTACAAGGGTGTGCCAGGGAGATGAAAATGGAGGGAAAGAGGCAACTATTTTATGTTTAACTAAAGACAGCCCGTCAACAACAGAATATTCACTAGAAATGTTGTATATGACGAAATATTTTACATGTAAAAGTGTGATATTAATCATTTAAAATGAAAATAATAATATTCTATATAGCTATCTCCCACCTTTTCCATCCCATCTTTTCCGTCTCCTCTTCTCCCTCTCCTCTTTTCCCTCCCCCCTTTTCCCTCCCCCCTTTTCCCTTCCCTCTCCTCCCACCCCCTTTTCCCTCCCCTCTTTTCCCTCCCCTCTCCTCCCTCCCACATTTTCCCTCCCCTCTTCTCCCTCCCACCTTTTCCATCCTCCTCCCTCCCCTCCCTCCCGCCCCTATCCTCCTTCTCATCTTCTCCCCTTTCTGCTCCCTCCAATTTCTCTCTACTTTTCTCTCCCTCTCTATCTCCATCTCTCGCGTGAGTAATTCTGACGCTACTGAGTGATCTATTGCGGGTAATAAATTAATAAATTAATTATCTACGTAGATACCTATTTAAACAGTGAACGCTGGTATAGAAAGAAGATTAACTAAAGTGAAGGTTGCATATTAACTCTTATTGTTATTGTGGGACCTTGTGACTTCGAACGACTACCGGCGCTGGTAGACTTCTCAGTCTAAATCACAAAGCAAGGGAGGAGATAAACACGGTGCCGGCATTAGCCTACTCTTAACGAGAAACACCAAGGGGACCAACGGCTTTACGTCCTTTCCGAAGGACGGAGCGCTGCTTCACGTGCTTTCATCTAAACAGGCAAATAGGGGGCCGCTAAACCTCTGAAAAAACCCTACTTTTGCAGGAATCGTACCCGGTTCGCACCGGGTATGCTCAGCATAGCAGGCCAACGCCCTCGCCACTACGCCACGGCACCTCCCTGCATATTTACTGAGTGTGTCGTCAGGGGCGTGTTTAAGACTTCGAACTACTCGGTGCAATTTTCTTAAGGGGCTCAATTTGTACTGATCTGCTATAAAATTCGAATTTTCATTTTCAAATTTTAAATTTATGTTATTGATTTTATTTAATATGAAATGCCGATTGTTTAAATAGAGGATGAATTACTTATTGACAAGGATTCCGATGGTTAAGAACACAAAGTGAAAACCAACACGCAGGTCTTGCCATCTGTGAATTACTTTGGGGCCCGCAATGTGAGAGGCCCCTCGGTGTGTTGCACCGACGTTAAAAATACCTCTGAGTGTCGTCTCCTTGCTAGAAAAGGGAACCATTAGCCTGTATATCAAACAACGAAACCAAAATACATTTTTGTTTGTGATAAATTCGATGGTGCTATGAAATATTCTTTTAGATAATTCTATTAAAATTGTTTTAACTAAAATTTAAATTCTACTTTTTATTGTTGATATATTCAATTATAGCTATAATAACATTATTTTATGAAAATAGCAGCCTTTTGGTGTAATTTACCAAAAGTTATCCAAGAATTTCGTAGCGGTCAAGAAGACTGTAATAACTTTATGGAAGAGAATTTCGAATACTAAAAATGGATGACTCTCTTAGATTTCCTTAGCTTCTGTCGTCAAAAGCCTAGGTCTCAATTTTTGTTTGCAACGTTTGCTATTTCCAAAAGGTACCACAAATTTGAATTAGATGATTTATTCCACCGCCATCTTTCATGTGGTCCCCATGACGCTCCCGAAATATCGCCATGCGCCTTTGCAAGTATCGCTTAAACCTGTCTCGAATCCACTCACCGAGTACATCATCCAAGAAGATGGAATTGAATTATTGTACTTGTTACTTGCATCCAACCTTCCTTTCCTTCCTGCTTTCCTCGCAAATCTATTCTCTCTCCTCTCCTATATTCCGCCTCTCCTCTTTCTAACTCAGCCTTTATTAGAGCTGCTGGACAAGTCGTTTTGATAGAGAAACTAATCATTTTTAACAGTGAACTAAACTGTATCTCAATACGTGTTTGTTCCTCTTAGAACTTAATCCATAACATGCAACTTTTTTCCCTTAGAGACCGATAGTCAAGATTTTTAGGTTATATTTATTAAATACATCATTCAACGCGACCTTTCAGTATCACATAGATCATTGTTTAATATAACTTCACTCGATCAATATCCTTCGACGCGACCGCGGAAAACAATAAAAAATGCTCAATAGATAGGTAAGTCCGGCTGCGGCGTTGTTTTTTTATCTCCCGCTATGAATTGAAATGACGCGAGCGATAAGCGTCAAAGATGATGTGAATAGATTTGAAATTCCCATCGTTCGAATATTTATTGGCAGAGTGCGTAAAAAATGAAGTTTCTTTACATCTGTCTCCCAAAGTCTCGACTAAATTCTATAAAAATCTACTCATTTATTTTGTTATTTGAAAGAATAGATAAGAGTTTTCGAGATATTTAGCCTCAAACTCGAGTCTACATACTTTTGGCGCCGACAGTACATATTGATGAAAGGGACGTGAATTAAGTAGAAATAGGACGTAAGGTTAAGAGATATTATAGAATCGGCTATGCGACACTTTCAGGCAGTTATTTCCACGTGTCAGCCGATGTTTTCAAAATCGCATCGTGAATTCCTCGGCGTACATTGTATTCCTTTTACACGACGTCCCCCTTTCGCTCGCCTGCCTTATCGTCTTTCCCATCCAATTTCTCGGAACACGCGAAGAAATTCCCTCCGAGGGAAACTTGAAAACACAAAAGAAGGATTCTTGGGACCCAAGTCGAATTTTAATTTTTGTTTTGTACGTCTTATTTTTTTTACACAACTCCATTTTCAGGCTCCCTTAGCATTCCGAGTATTAATCCTCGACTTTCCCACCCGAGTTCAATCTTCAAACTCATTCGTTCTTTACATTCCTCGCTTAACGGGATAAGCTCACCTCTTTAAAAGGGCGACCCTTAACCCATTCGTCGAATCCCCTCCCCTCCCATTTATCCCTCTTTGCTCTCCTCTCTTTATGCATCGCCTACTCTTCCGCTTTTCGGCCATTCATAGCGTTGCCAGCAGACGTCTTACGTTTCAAAGATGTCGATGTGCTGCAGGCTGAATGAGATTGAGACTCGGAGGCAGAATGCGCTCCCCCCCCCCTCTCTCTCTCTCCCCCCTCTCTCTCTCTCCCTCTCTCTCTCTCTCTCCCTCTCTCTCCCTCTCTCTCTCTCTCCCTCTCTCTCTCCCTCTCTCTCTCTCCCTCTCTCTCTCTCTCTCTCCCTCTCTCTCTCTCTCTCCCTCTCTCTCTCTCTCTCCCTCTCTCTCCGCATATCCTACCGAGAGGATTTTCTCTATTTTCCTCTTTATCTCCTCTCGCTGCCATCTCAGAAAGGCGCTTAACCCCTAAATTCCAACGGAATTACGTTACATTCATTTTTACTTTCATTTCCGATCTAGAAAGGTAAAACAAACATCTATGAATTAATCTTGACTCTTTTATTTCATTTTATAATGTGTAACTTGCCTAAAACATCGCATAAGAGGTTTCTCAATATTTTAACGAGTTGTTTTAAAATATATTTTAATAGTCTTTTTAAACGAAAATAAAGATTTAGGAATGCATTTTTTAAAAATTAAAAATCGATCGCTCTCAAATATTTTTCGAAAAAATGTCTATCATTTTCACTCTGAATAAAACTATAAACTAGGCAGCGTAATTGGAAATAAACGTGTGCCAATCAGGCTTAAAAAAATTGTTGTTTAATTTTTCAGGATTTACTCAAATATTGAATCAGTGGAACTGACAAGACTTAACATTCAAAACTTAAAAACGCTTGCTGTTTTACGCAAGTCGTGATTTCTAAAGGTGCTAACAAGATTTTATGACAATAACAGCCACAAAATCTACGGATGATAACTTTATATCCTGGAGTCAATAATTAAACCCGTCCTTTTAATCAATGAGAACGAATAAAACGATATTGTAAATTTTATGCTATCGTATTAATGAGATACTCCTCCGCCATCACATTAGTACTCGCTGTTTCGAAATTGAGCTTTTAAAGAAATCAGACTTTTGATCCACAACGAACATGCAATCATAAAATACTATTGACTGAAGAGATAGGAAGGAAAATCTTATTTTCAAATCACAATGTTCTTCCCCATTCGCGGATTTATGAGAATCAAATACATTTGAAAAGAAGGAATTTTAGGCAATGGTAAATTGTCGATATTTTTCGGAATCAATATCTAATAAATATTTTAGAGTGTGTGTGTGTATGTTCTTTATACGTTTTTACACCGCTGAAGCTATCGAATTCAAAAGTTTCATGGGCCATCCTATGGAAAAAAGGAAGAACATGGTCTAGGTTTGCAGACCGTGGGGTCTCTTATGCCCCTTGGGGTCAACAAAATGCTATTTCCATAAGAATGCATGAGAAATGGTGTGGAGAAACCCCAAAATGCCATGCAGCCCTTCACTGATGTGGATATAAATATACCTAAATATTAACTTACGATCACGGGAAATGCCATGCAGCCCTTCACTGATGTGGATATAAATATACCTAAATATTAACTTACGATCACGGGAAATGGCTTATTTTACGCAAGAAAGACTGAATATTTTAATTCTGTTCATGTTTTGTCATATTACATGCTAAATTGCTCGAAAATTTCCTTTAAGCGCAAAATTTATCGGTTTTTTTTCCAGGCGGCTACAAAGCTAAATTTCTTAATTGTTGTCCTCTTCAATGGGAAATATCCACGTAAAGATTAATGCAAGGAAAATCCAACCCGTGGCGTGCCGTAGAGGAAGAATAGCTAACACCAAGATAAAGGATACAATGGATTCATGCCTGAATATAGTCTATGAATACTTAAAGTGAGTCAAATGATTTTTGAGAAATATTGGAACATTGTTATCTTTTACCATTAACATTGAAAGATTTATCGCAACATAAATCATACATCTGCTTACATTTGTCCGGTAACCAAGATGTTGTTTATTGTTTGCGTTTTGGCTAATAGTATTGACATACTCGTAATCCACATAATTTTATTGCTGCCTTAAAGTCTTCGGTGCATCTATCCATGTGAATATTAAGTAAGATGTTAATGCGTAATTATAGGTATTCATGGCAAAACTTTACAATACAATACATAAAGTAGTAAATGTTAATGTAAGCATCGCTTGCGTAATTAAGGAATGGAGAAAGTAATTAAGGAATGGAGAAGGTAATCGTTTGTTACTTAAAAAAAACTATCCCGAGCGAAGCCGGGCGTTTCAGCTAGTACGTTCATATTTATCTCTTGATAAGATAAATAATTCTGCCAATTTCTAAAACAATCCTTTGTAAATAAGAATGCGTATCCAGAGAAGCCAAAAGGGCTTTTTTACGTTATTATCAATGGCAAATATAAAAGCAGAACCGGAGACAGTCATAGAGAAAATGTTCTGTTTTAACACTACTATAATATATTTTGAAGCGTGTGTTTGTTCATGGAACTCCTCCTAAACGATAAAAGCTAGAATAACCAAATTTGGTAAGACCCTTTCTTACATCCTAACTTAGTGAAGGGTCAAGGTTTGGTCAACCAGGATTAATCAGTGCTGCCAATATAGGGGATTAACACATTTCCATAAGTTAACTGGTATGAATCCATTTCTTGACTTGCAATGTATTCTTCCTTCAAGCATTAAAATACGTAAATATGGACAGATTTTTTCCGTTTCTGCTTTATTCGACGAATAAAACTCTATACTATCTTATTCCTGCGAAGCTTACATGTTACACGGTCGGAGTTTTATGAAATACGCTATTTGTTTCGAAATTTTGTGGATTTTTCGTACTCTTTCCGGGCGTTTCCAAGGTGGCCGTCATTGTTACCTCCGATTCAGTTAGCTTCAGTGAAGCTTACATATAGTCGAAACTTTAGCGTTATTCGATTCGCACTTCTGTTTAAGCAACGACACGATCGATGCTTATGGATAGCAACGTAAATAGATACTGATTATTAATCAGGAAGCGTTTATTGATGAAAGTAAATGAACCTTCTTCCGTCTATGGAATACTGGAATCTTACATTTTTACTTTCTCCATACGTAGTAATGGGAAAGTATTGTGTTCATGAAAAAAATCGACTTCGAGATTTCAACGGAAATACACGTTTTGAGGTCCCTACAACACGTTTAGACTATTTTCAGAATGATGTCTGTGTGTGTGTGTGTATGTGATTGTGGGCGCTGTAACTCAAAACGTTCTTGCCATATCGTTACCAAATTTCATATATAACACTTTGGTATGAGCACAAAGAACTGATTAGTTTTTGGACAATAATGGTTAACCGGAAGTCGAGGTTTATTCGAAACCCGATTCGGTTTTTGCGATATTTCACCGTTAAAACATCATTATTGTATACTAACAGGAGTGCCCGTTAAATTTCAACGGATTTGGTGAATCTAAAACTTCGACCGTGTAACATGTAAGCATCGCAAGGGATCTAGGAAAATTCACCGACCACAACTCACCGAAACCACAATTCACCGAATCGCAATTCACCGAATCGCAATTCACCGAAAAGTAAATTCACCGATCCACAATTCATCGAACGTAGTATTCACCGAAATTTCCAATTCACTTTATGAAGATGGGGAAGAGCGGAAGTAATATAAACGGAATGTTGGCAACAATAACTAGTAACGATAAACCATTAACGTTTAAGGAGGAGTGGGTATGGGAAGAAAAGAAGAAAGATGAAATGGTATACCAAATGAAATACCAGCATAATGGATGTCATTCGATTGCCAATAACTGGTACATGAATAATAAATACACAAATTACGCTCACAGCAGTAGGGGGAGAAGAGGGGGAAGGTTAAACATTTCAAATCGGAATACTAGCATCATGGGTGTCATTCGTTCGCAAATAATTCGTAGATGAATAATTAACAATAAATGAACAAATCACGCACTCAAGGCTTATGGTAGGGGGAGGAGGGGGGGAAGGATAAACATTAAAAAACGTAATACTCGCATCATGGGTGTCATTCGATTTCAAATAACTCTTTGATGAATAATTAACAATAAATAAACAAATGACTCACATAACGCTTATGGTAGGGGGAGGAGAGGGGGAAGGTTAAATATTGAAAAACGGAATACTGGCACCATGGGTGTCGTTCGATTGCAAATAACTCTTTGATGAATAATTAACAATAAATAAACAAATGACGTACTCAAACCTTATGGTAAGGGGTGAAGAGGGGGAAGGTTAAACATTAAAAAACGTAATACTGGTACCATGAGTGTTATTCGATTGAAAATAACTCGTAGATGAATAGTAAACAATAAATAAATAAACGACGCACTCAAGGCTTATGGTAGGAGGAGGAGGAGAGGTTAAACAGTCAAAAATGTAATACTAGCACCATGGGTGTCAGTCTATTGCAAATAACTCTTTGATGAATAATTAACAATAAATAAACAAATGACTCACATAACGCTTATGGTAGGGGGAGGAGAGGGGGAAGGTTAAATATTGAAAAACGGAATACTGGCACCATGGGTGTCGTTCGATTGCAAATAACTCTTTGATGAATAATTAACAATAAATAAACAAATGACGTACTCAAACCTTATGGTAAGGGGTGAAGAGGGGGAAGGTTAAACATTAAAAAACGTAATACTGGTACCATGAGTGTTATTCGATTGAAAATAACTCGTAGATGAATAGTAAACAATAAATAAATAAACGACGCACTCAAGGCTTATGGTAGGAGGAGGAGGAGAGGTTAAACAGTCAAAAATGTAATACTAGCACCATGGGTGTCAGTCTATTGCAAATAACTCTTTGATGAATAATTAACAATAAATAAACAAATGACTCACATAACGCTTATGGTAGGGGGAGGAGGGGGGGAAGGATAAACATTAAAAAACGTAATACTCGCATCATGGGTGTCATTCGATTTTAAATAACTCTTTGATGAATAATTAACAATAAATAAACAAATGACTCACATAACGCTTATGGTAGGGGGAGGAGAGGGGGAAGGTTAAATATTGAAAAACGGAATACTGGCACCATGGGTGTCGTTCGATTGCAAATAACTCTTTGATGAATAATTAACAATAAATAAACAAATGACGTACTCAAACCTTATGGTAAGGGGTGAAGAGGGGGAAGGTTAAACATTAAAAAACGTAATACTGGTACCATGAGTGTTATTCGATTGAAAATAACTCGTAGATGAATAGTAAACAATAAATAAATAAACGACGCACTCAAGGCTTATGGTAGGAGGAGGAGGAGAGGTTAAACAGTCAAAAATGTAATACTAGCACCATGGGTGTCAGTCTATTGCAAATAACTCTTTGATGAATAATTAACAATAAATAAACAAATGACTCACATAACGCTTATGGTAGGGGGAGGAGGGGGGGAAGGATAAACATTAAAAAACGTAATACTCGCATCATGGGTGTCATTCGATTTTAAATAACTCTTTGATGAATAATTAACAATAAATAAACAAATGACTCACATAACGCTTATGGTAGGGGGAGGAGAGGGGGAAGGTTAAATATTGAAAAACGGAATACTGGCACCATGGGTGTCGTTCGATTGCAAATAACTCTTTGATGAATAATTAACAATAAATAAACAAATGACGTACTCAAACCTTATGGTAAGGGGTGAAGAGGGGGAAGGTTAAACATTAAAAAACGTAATACTGGTACCATGAGTGTTATTCGATTGAAAATAACTCGTAGATGAATAGTAAACAATAAATAAATAAACGACGCACTCAAGGCTTATGGTAGGAGGAGGAGGAGAGGTTAAACAGTCAAAAATGTAATACTAGCACTAGGGCCGGCCCAACAATACAAGCAGACCAAGCGACCGCTTGGGGCGCTGAATTTTAGGGGCGCCAAATTTTCTTGACAAAGATTTTTGGAAAATACCTTAATTTAGTTTTTTCATTTGGTTTTCCATTGAAATGTTTAGTGTCTACAGCTGGCGAATAAATGTGAACATGTGACTTGAAATGAATGTTCAGGGGCAGCTCTACTCCAAATAGTAAAATAGTATTTCCGAAAGCGACTTCCGAGAAATCTACCGAATACAGATGGCTGGATGTGGTTTTTCTAACATTTTATTGCTGTTACATGCCGGGGATCTTTGCCGACCGGGTGAAAGCAGTTCTCACCGCCCCTAATATTTTTAGCTGATTCCCTCTGTGATTTGCCGCCCCCGAGGGTTTCTGTCCGGGTGCAATGCATCCCTTGTACCAAAGGCCTGAAGAGAGAAGCATTCCATTAGGTTGGAGGGAGAAAGGTCATGCCTTGGCATCGCCCCCGCCTTACTAGCCTCTGCAGTCTCATCAGAAGTTGGCCAACGGTAGACATTTGCAAGGGTGTCCAAGAGCGAGGAAATCTTTACAAAGTCCGAGGAGGATACGGGATATCCAAAGACCCTCCCTCCTGCGGTTCCTCTTTGTTTCCACGTGCACTTAGTCAGGCACATGTGAAATTCTCGGTTGATTGGTTGCGGCTCTTGTTTGAGGACGAAATACATATCTTTTGGGTTTCTTTTACTGATTCATAGTAATTGCTACGCTGTGTTAGGGTGTGTGAGGACAGGGTACATATTCTCACACCACTGTTTTCAACCCCTTCTACTTCAACATTTCCTCCTCTCTCGCATTTTGCATTGATGACATCGAAAAAGAAGTATTTGTCCGCATTTGTTCCAATACGCCCATCGTTGTGGAAACGTCAGTCGAGTGGTGTGCGTCTTTTAGCGTTTGAAGAATCTGTTATCAAGTTATTGCAGGTTAGTTTTCCTTGGGCATAATTGATATGTTTTTGTCTTTACTCAAGAAGAGACGTCAATATTTAGTGTAAATATTATTTTTCGCAATGATAAAAGCGGGTGTTTCACCCTGAGGTTGTAGCTATACCTAGTCTACGATCAACGAAGATTTTCTAAACCAGGAAGTTAGTATATACATATTTTTATTCGATCTTTTTATATTGGTACATCTTTCGCGTTGTATGGTTAAATTATTTTTTAGTTTAATTCAAATAAGTTTGTTGCTATTATACCCTTTCTTAAACCAACCTTTAATAAGCAGTTTAACGTAGAGGTTTTTCTCTTTAAAATTTGTGGTAATTAACTCTAGTATTGGGCAATTTTATTTCCTTTTAAGAAATTCATCCTGAAGGTCGTTTTAAATTTTCAATTTTAAATTGGTAACAAATTCGTAAGCTGCTTCTGTAACGAAAGTTCTCCTTTGTTATAATGATTCCAAGTAATAGACCATGTTCATCTTGCTCTTGAAGTTCGTAATCAGTCATAAATTTGAAGTCTCATTTATTCGCGATAAAGCCCGCTTTTCATCCCGACCTACATTTTTTAAATCATTTTTTTCGGAAAGTCTTTCTAAGATCACTTCCAAAATAAGGCTTGATTCTATTCGTTTCGTCGCTTCCTTTTCCCCTGCATCCTTCCTTCGCAGTATTCACAGACTCCCAAGTGCATTTTTCAATCAAGATTCAATTTCATCCTTTCTATTTCATTCAAAGAGCAATTTGTACAATTGGCTTTAGATAAGTTCGTCACTGCCTTTATTTATGCGTTTTGCAAGACGTGCTTGTCTATGAATAAGGCAATGTGTCGATGTTGAATTTTTCGATGCCTTCTTTAAGAAACTTACTGCACCAGAAAATTTGACTGATTTGATTGAGCCCCATCTGTGCATATGTATATCGATGAAATAGTTCCAATCAATCTCATTTCATTGAAATAAGTATCGCACAATTTATAATTTCTTTGTGACATTTCAAATTTATTTCTTTGTGAATAAAACCTTCAAATATAATTATATCCTATTATACTGCTAAACTACCGAATTTTAATGTAAAATTTATGTATCGATGGGGCGCCATAATTGAAATCTGCTTGGGGCGCCAAAATGTCTTGAGCCGGCCCTGACTAGCACCATGGGTGTCAGTCTATTGCAAATAACTCGTAGATGAATAGTAAACAATAAATAAACAAATGACGCACTCAACGCTTATGCTAGGGGGGGGGGGGGTTTAGCGTAACTTACTAGTTTTTATAGAAAAAAGTTGAATCAAAGCCAATGTTCAATCATAGACAACATGGGCGTCGGCAGAAAATTTTTCAGGGATGGGCAAAACACAAAAATGCTTATTACCCACGGGCGGACGCAATTTTCCCAACCCGGGAAAATTTTACTTAACCGGCCCCCAACCAAGGGCGGATCCAGAATCTTCTTGGGGGGGGGGGGGGCGATCGCCCCTCCACCTATCGAATCCCTCCCTGCCAATTGCCCTATATTTTGAAAATCCCTACCCCTATCAGAATCCTTCTTTCCCTTGCTATACAGACCTAATCTGCGGCGTATAACTGAGGATTTTTGCACGGAATGAATTTAAGAAAGCGCCCAGTGGAGTGCAATGGGGTAATCCATGGTGGGGGCGATCGCCTCCATCGCCCACTCCTTGGATCAGCCACTGCCTCCAACTGACCACAAATCCACACCACTGAATCACTATCAATTGTAATATCACAGTGTTGAATATCCTCTTGAAATTAACTCAAAGTATATTTAAATGGCTAATTTATTTCCCTTAAAGCAGCTTAGAATCTGTTCTCGGAATGAGCCGGAACTCACCGGAACGCCGCTCCGGCTCGTCACACGCGCCGATGATACCGTTCTCTTTCGACAGACACTTAGAAATACCGTCCCTTATAACAAGCGTCCCGTTTGATAAAAATTTCCGTTCCACAACCAATACAAGCGTTCTGTTTCGTAACATTTTCCATTTCGAGCAGTGGTTAAAATCCACTCCGACCTGATAAATACTTGGACACAAATAGCCTATCTCCCTACACCCGATCTTTCTTCCCCTCACTTTCCTCTTCCCGTCTACATCTCGGTGATATTCAACCTTTTTGATCAGCGTGACCCTTGGAAAACTTTGAAGATGTGCACACCCATTGGTATTATCACATAGTACGAACAATTCCACAGAAAATCTTTAAATGATTAGGATTAATTTTGGTCGACTAAATTTGTATTCACTGCACCTAATCGTAAAGGTTATGAAAAATGAATCTTTTGCGTATCCCGAAGAAACCTCCCGTATTTCCGGTTGAATACCAATATTTATCTCCTTCCTCCTCGCCATCCTCCCTCTACATCTCTTTCGAGCGCATATAGACACCGCATTGACACTTTTGCATTACACACGTGAAATGATACAACAAATGGCATGGTTAGTTAAAAACGCGGAATTTCGCCCAAATTCGAGCGAATCCGAATAGAAGGATAAATTGACTTTCAAAATAAGGCATGCTCCTTTTTCTTTAAAATATTCTTGGTCCGTAGAACGCATGTCAAATTTTCCAATATTCATTTGCAATAGGAACAGGGGTTGCTGAGCGGAATTTTAAATATTACATATTATCTTACGAGAAATGAAAATAATTCCTAGAGGTCAATCTCGCGACATTTTTAGAGATATATTACGCCGTTACCTTCATATATCGCATTGAAACATCATGCCAAATTTTCGATCTACTGTGTACACCAATTAACGAATTGTCCGTATTTCTCCACAGCGTGACACAAGGACCAAACAAACAACCAGCCAGAGGACAAACCAATTAATACTGCCTTTTATTATAATTGGAATCTTGCTCATGAGCAGACTGACGAATAAGGTGAAAATAGAAGTTTAAAAAATAACACGAAATAAATTCAAAATCTAAGAAATCTTAATTAAAAAGTGGTCATAGGTAGAGTATGCATGTACTTCGATTTTCAAAGACGCAAACATAAACGAGGAGAGTGAGGGAGGGGGAGGGAGAGAGAGAGAGAGAGGGAGAGAGGGAGAGAGGGGGAGAGAGAGGGGAGAGAGGGGGAGAGAGGGGGGAGAGAGGGGGGGAGAGAGGGGGGGAGAGAGGGGGAGAGAGAGGGGGGGAGAGAGGGGGGGAGAGAGGGGGAGAGAGAGGGGGAGAGAGAGAGGGGGGGAGAGAGAGGGGGGAGAGAGAGGGGGGGGAGAGAGGGGGGGAGAGAGAGGGGGGGAGAGAGAGGGGGGAGAGAGAGGGGGGGAGAGAGAGGGGGGGAGAGAGAGGGGGGAGAGAGAGGGGGGAGAGAGGGGGGAGAGAGAGGGGGGGAGGAGAGAGGGGGGAGAGAGAGGGGGGGAGAGAGAGGGGGAGAGAGAGGGGGGGAGAGAGAGGGGGGAGAGAGGGGGGGAGAGAGAGGGGGGGAGAGAGAGGGGGGAGAGAGAGGGGGGGAGAGAGAGGGGGGGAGAGAGAGGGGGGGGAGAGAGGGGGGAGAGAGAGGGGGGGAGAGAGAGGGGGGAGAGAGAGGGGGGAGAGAGAGGGGGGAGAGAGAGGAGAGAGGGGGGGAGAGAGAGGGGGGAGAAGAGGGGGGGGAGAGAGAGGGGGGGAGAGAGAGGGGGGGAGAGAGAGGGGGGAGAGAGAGGGGGGGAGAGAGAGGGGGG